>PVLC010014276.1:0-39608 GCA_004027655.1 Graphiurus murinus
GAATGGGAGTGAACCTACCATATGACCCAGCAATACCACTACTGGGTATATACCCACCAGAATGGAAACCAAATTATCAGACCGATGCATGTGTATCTATGTTTATAGCTGCACAATTCACAATAGCCAAACTATGGAAGCAGCCAAGATGTCCAACCACAGATGAATGGATTACAAAACTATGGGATATGTACACAATGGAATTTTACTCAGCCATAAAGAAGAATAAAATCATGTTCTTTGCAGGGAAATGGATGCAACTGGAAAACCTTATGTTAAGTGAGATTAGTCAGTCACAAAGAGTAAAGAAGCATATGTTCTCCCTAATATGTGGATGCTAGGGAGAAGATGGGGCATAGGAGGGTCTCCAGATGAAAAGGAGAGATCCTCGATAAACAAAGAAGTTGGTTTAATTGTAGTGGATGCATGGGGCAGAGGGACGCCCTAAAGCACATGATGTACTTACACAATCATATCAAGGTCACTCACCGAAGTGAACCTGAGGGGGAGGGAGGGGGAGGGAATGGGGAAGGAATCGGGGAAGGGGTCAAATGAGAATTGTGTGCAAATATGTTGTTAACAACTTGTACTTAACAAAGATGTATGCTATATTGCACGAGTTACTACAATAAAATATTTTTAAAAAATCACACTATTTCATAAGTATGTCCAAACATTATGTGTCGATCAAAAAATTAAAATATATATCAAAACAGACAAAAGCAACACGTGCTTGTAGGAATGATAAATGTTGGGAGATCATTTATGCACTAACAACCCTGCTTTCCATCATTATATAATATATGCGCATGTTGAAACATCACATTTTATGATATACATCTGTAAAGTTATCATTATCAATTTAAAATTTTGAAAACTTCAAAAATAAATTGATTTGGGATGTTTGTGTTAATTTCTAGTCTATCTATCCTATTCCGTTGTTCCTTGTTTCCATACTTTTGCCAGCACTATGTTGTTTTGATTACTATATGTTTGCAATATATTTTGTAATAAAGTTGTATGAGGGCTCTGACTTTGTTCTTTTTGTTACAGATTGTTTTGACTACTCAAGATCTACTTTGTTTCCATACAAATTTTAGGATTCTTTTCTGTTTCTCTAAAAATTACATTGAAATTATAATGCTGATTGCATTAGGTTTGTAGATTGCTTGGAATATTAAAGACATTTGATAAAAAAATTTTAATGAAAACAGGATACCTTCCCATTTATTTGTGTCTTCTTCAATTTATTTCACCAGTTTTTTATAGTTTCGTTACACAGATCTTTAAAAAACACAGAAAAACCCAATTTATATGGCTTGATCATAGAAAGTAACCTTAATCTGGCCACAAAAAGTACAATCCAGATTCTGCAAGATAGGAAGGAAGAAGTGTTTATCCAGGCATATGGAGGCCTGTGGGAATTACTATGCCAATGGGGGAAGGGGAGAAAGTTGGGAGGAAGCTCACCAAGTGCTGTGTGCATGTACCACTATGAACTGCATTATGATGTGAGAGACTACAATGCATCAATAAAAATAGACTTTAAAAAGTTGCTTTTGGGCCGGGCGTGGTGGCGCACGCTTGTAATCCCAGCATTCGGGAGGCTGAAACAGGAGGATCCGGGTTCGTGGCGAGCCTCAGCTACCTAGTGAGGCACTCCGCAACTTAGTGAGACCCGGTTTCAAAATAAAGAATAAAAGATAGGGCTGGGGGTGTAGCTCGGAGGTAGAATGCCCCTGAGTTCAATCCCTAGTACCGCAAAAAAAAAAAAAGTTGCTTTTGGTAGTGTTTTATCATTACCAATAACTTTAATTTAATTAATAGAAGTATAATATTAAATAAAATAAAAATAAATACTGTATTGAATAAAGAATCACATCTTACGCTGCATTTGGCATCATTAAACATCTATATCCTGAGCAATCACAATCCTCACTTTGGTCATAAGATAATCCCAGATTAACTCCCAGCAACTGTGCAAAAATGATACTATATGACTCCAGGGAAAAACCTTCTGGATACTAAGTATAGAAAAAAAAAAGAAAAAGTTAATTACGAATTACATTCAGTTGCAAATAAAACAATATTTACTATAATAAAAATATTCCTAAAATTTATTTACAATGTATTAGTAAATCAAAATACCAATATAAATGCAATTGAAGTAATTATATAAACATTTTGATAATATACACATTAAATATAAATGGGTTGACATGACAGTTACCTTTAATTTCAAAACACTATTACTGACAATCCAAATTATCACAAATCTAAAATCCTTAAACATCATATTAGTATTGTATCTTTGTATTATTTTAAAGAAAATGAATTTAATCTCTTATTTTATTTTACTTGTGGTACAGGGGTTTGAACTCAGGGGTATTCTACCTCCAAGCTACACCCCCAGGCTTATTTTTATTCTTTATTTTGAAACAGGGTCTATGTTGCAAAGGGCCTCATTAAATAGCTGAGGTTGGCCATGAACCTGCAATCCTCCTCTCTCCTCTCCTACCAAATACTGGCATTACAAGTGTGTGGCACTACACCTGGCTAGTCTTTTATTTTAATAAGCAGTTCTACATTACTTTTTTAGTAGGGACCTTCTAAAATAGGATCTAATTATCACAATCTTGTGTTATTCATATCCTGTATAATTCCACTCAATTGAATGTATGCTAGATTTGACTACTACATCAGATATTTTCATCAGTCCTCAAAGGAAAGTTAATTATTTCAATTTCTGGAAGACTGTTTGAACCTAAGCAATCCCTCCTTTTCTCACCCCAGGATTTGATCAAAAGCAGTTCTAAGAGTCAAGGAGTGAAGAAAAATTTTTATCAAAGTTTCACGTATATCAGTACCTCTGTTCTCCAAAAGAAGAAATAGATTTATTTTTATAAAAAATGTCAACTGATTAAGATCTCAAGAACTTTCAATATGAATATGAGCACAAAAATAAATAAAGAGGGTTTCAAATCTACTCTTCAATTTTTTTTTTTTTTTTTTTTGCGGTTTTGGGGGTTGAACTCAAGGACATTCTACCTCCGAGCTACACCTCCAGCCCTATTTTTTATTCTTTATTTTGAAACAGGGTCTCACTAAGTTGCGGAGTGCCTCACTAGGCAGCTGAGGTTGACCGTGAACCCGGATCCTCCTGTCTTAGCCTCCCAAATGCTGGGATTACAAACGTGCACCACCACGCCCAGAACTCTTCAATATTCTATAGGAGAACATGGAACAAAAATTCCGAAACTTGTGTCTTTTATACTTTGTCACCAAAGTATTGGCAGTTGGAAGAAAAAAAATTATATTTTTCTCCCCATGCACTATTGTTTCTGTCAGCATTGCTCAAAGTGGAGAATTCTGCCTCTCAAATGGAAGCTCATTCCAACACTTTCAGTTTAACCCACCAATAGTTTCCCAGCTCTTGCTTCTTCCAGAACTTTCATGATCAATCTATTCTTGTATTTTGTAACTAAAGTAGCTGGAGACCACTCCTTCCACAACAAATCATTTTGAAAAATCCACAGTTGGCATCGTTATCAAAAATAACACTAAAATGTTTTCCTCTAAAATTTGAAACAAAATAGGTATACGCACAATCACAACTTTTATTCAACAAAGTACTGGAAGAGTACTTTGAAAGAGTAATCAAATAAGTAAAAGTAATAAAAAGAAACCAAATTTAAAAAAAGTAAATTTACCTTTATTTTCGGATGACATAACCTTACATTTGGAAAATCCCTAGTGTTTCACAAAAAGTGTTATAATTAATAAATAAATAAAGTAAAAAGGTACAAAATCAACAAATAAAAAATATCAGCCATATTTACAAATAATTACCTAACTAGAAAAAAGAAGCTAAGGAACTAATTCAATTTATGACAACTTAATAAAAAACAAAATAAGAGCAACTTTAACAAAGGAGTTGTAAGGCCATACAGAAAAAGGTAAACAGCATTAATAAAAAGAAATTAAAGAACATGCAAATAAATGGAAAGATACACCATTTTATTGACTAAAATAATCAACATTCTTAAAATATCCATACTACAAAAGCAGTATTTATTACAAACTTCATTAAAAAAAATCTATGACATTCTTCATGAAGAAAAATTCCTAAACTGTGTATGGAATTAGAAACAAACAAAAAAAAAAAACAGCCAATGTCATTTTGAGTTAGAAGAACAAAACTAGTGGCATAATATACCTCTTCCAAATTATATTACAAAATGATATGTAAACTCTATGTATGGTAC
The DNA here is from genome assembly GCA_004027655.1 of Graphiurus murinus. Classification (NCBI taxonomy): domain Eukaryota; kingdom Metazoa; phylum Chordata; class Mammalia; order Rodentia; family Gliridae; genus Graphiurus; species Graphiurus murinus. The sequence goes on from PVLC010014276.1 coordinate 4,266, forward strand.
TTACATAAAAATAAATGAATGGACCAAAAGATAACAATAGACAGCCCAAAAATTTACCCATCCTCATATGAACAACTGATTTATTATTAGTAAGAACATAAAATAGATAAAAGACTATTGGCTTAAAGTATACTAAAATTTTAATGTAATGTATATAAATGGACTTCTGGGAAGATGGTAACTGAGAGAAGTTACACATCTCAGTCCCACTGACACTCAAAAGCAAATTGCCATGAAGAGAAAAAAAAAAGTGACAAAAATGTGAACAAATCATTGAAAAACTGAAAGGTGGCAGACTCAAAGCAAGAGACAGAACAAAGGACAACAAAATACCACAGGCACCTCTCCTGGGAAACAGCTGCACCTGTAGAGGCCAGGACATTGCAATCTTGACTAAATGTACTGAGACTCTCAGCACTGTAACCTCCAGAGACCCCAGCAAAGAAGACCAAGACTTCTGCAGAAAAGCAGCAAAAATTTTTTAAAAAACTAAAATTGAAAAACAACAGAATGAGAACAAACAAACAACAACAAAAAATAAAGCAGAGGACTGTATAAGCTCTCCAGACCTCCCATCTGCCAGGGGGGGAAAAAAAAACAAGCAGTGCTGGTGCCACTTTAGCAGCTCCAGATCATAACAGGTAGATCTAGAGTAGTGTCCCAGGGGGCCATCAAAGCTCAGTGAGCCAGGCCATAAATTTGCAACATAGCAATTGCTGGCTTGGCTGAGCCTAAGCCTACAGGTCACAGAGGCCAGAGGTCAGTACTCTGAAGTATTATGGGCTCACAATCAGCAGAGCAGCAGCAGTCTCTGTGGTGAATTAAGTCCCAAACAGCAGGCTGTAGGCTCTGAATAGTACATCATAGTCTTGGGCCCTGCAGAGTTTGGGCCAGGAGAACACAATGGCCTGCAGCCAATAAGAGACTCCTTTTGTTTGCACTAAGAACTATATCTAGTTAAAGAGGCTATGGGGGACAAACTCAAATCTTTGATTATTTGAGTCAGATTGATAGAGGTGAAGATACACCCCCCAGCATAGACCTTTTTATAAAGGGATAACAAATAAACACAGGACTCACACACAAAGAGCAAGGAGATACCAAGACAATCAAAACACAAACCAGAGAACTCTGAAAATATGAGAACAAGGAGTAATGAGGAAATAATAAACTCCCACAACTCAACACTGGAGATCACTAGCACTGATCTTCAAGAAACGCAAGAAGGAGAATTCCAAATTTTGATGTTCAATATAATGAAATGTCTCAAAGAAAGTGTTCAGGATATGAAGGAGGAAATTGAGGCTTTAGGAAAGAACCAGAAAGAGGCTCTGAATGAAATGAAGGAGTCAATAAATGAACTGAGGACAGCAATAGAAACCAACTCGGGAAGGCTAGAACACATGAAAAACATGGTATCTCTCCTGGAAGACAGTTCATTCAAAATCAAAAGGACAGTCAACAGTATACAGAAGACATTACAACAACACATCCTACACATTCAATAAATAGGGGACAATATGAAACATCCAAACTTATGGATAAAAGGCATTGAAGAAGGTCTAGAAAGCACAGACCAAGGGTATCAGAACTCTCTTCAGAGAAATAATTTCAGAGAATTTTCCAAACATAAAAAATACTTCGATATCCACATGTGGGAGATATACAGAACACCATTAAGATGAGATCAAAGAGGGACCTCCCCACACACGTAATAATCACAATGACTAACATAGAGGGCAAACAAAGAATCTTAAAAGCAGCAAGAAGAAACAAATGGCTGACATTCAGGGACAAAACAATAAAAATCACTCCAGACTTCAAAACTCAAGTACTGAATGTCGGGAGGGATGGGTATGAAGTCCTCCAGACCCTGGAAGAACATAACTTCCAAACAGGACTCATATATCTAGTAAAGATATATCATTCAAAATTGACATAGACACAAAAACATTCCAAGATAAGAATGATCTTAAAACATTCATGGCTACAAAGCCAGCACTCAACCTCCTACTCCACTGAATGATACCCAGTACTTTACTCTATACTCGAATTCATCACTCTAACTTCTCACCCAACCTTCACCACTGAACACAACCTGTCCCTGTATATACCAGCAGGCACCTCTAAACCCACACTGCAGAGATTGGACCAGAAAACCTGCAGGAGCAGCAAAGATATAAGTTTAAGAACATGGGAGCCATGGAAAGGAAAAATAGCAAAAAAAAAAAAAAAAACTATGAGCCACCACAACCCCTCAATAACAGATCTTACCAACCCAGAATGTCAAAGATTACCAGAAGAGCAATTCAGATCTTTAATACTAGGAACTATACAGGATTTTTGGAAATGATGTAGGGATAGCTGGAAAGAAAGAAACAAAGAATGTGACAACCTGAAAAGGAACTAAAGAGAAGCATTGAAGAAAGTGAAAGATGAAATAACTGAAATTAAGGCATCAATACAATCTATAAACAGTAGATTGGACCACATAGAAAATAGAATATCACTCTACAAGATGACCAATCCAAAAATGAATCCATACTACATAATTTAGAAAAAAAATCAAATATATGAATTGGACATCAATAAGATCTGGGCCAATTTTAAAAGAGCTAACCTAAGAATAATAGGCATAGAAGAGGGATTAGAAGTTGAAACTAATGGAATAAACAATCTTTTCAAAGAAGTAATATCAGAAAATTTTCCAAACATAGAAAGAGAAGTTGACACACAGGTACAGGAAACATACAGAACTCCCTCAAGACAAGACCAAAGAGGAGGTTCACAATGCCACATAATAATTAAGTTGATTAATTAATTAAGCTAAGAAGAGAATTCTAAAGGCAACAAAAATAAAAGGCCAAGTGACATTTCGAGGCAAGCCAATTAGAATCACTCCAGACCTCCCAAATCAAGTCATGAAAGCCAGGAGAGGCTGAAGTAACATATTCCAAACTCTGAAATAAAATAACTTGCAGCCAAGATTCTCCTACCCAGCAAAACTCTCTCCCAAATTGATGGGGATATAAAAACCTTCCATGACAAACAGAAACAAAGAATTTATGTCTTCCAAACCAGCACTGGAGAAAATACACAGAGATTAACTACAAAGAAAAACTAACATGTAAATATCAGAAGCAGAGAAACAATAATTCCCAGGAAACAAACAACTAAGCAAATAATAATAAACACCACCAAAAACAGAAGTCAAAACTCAAAATGTGAGGACTTCTGCGAAGATGGTGATGGAGTGAGACACGTCTCGAGGTGCTGTGAGCTCGGTTCAAATCAGCCATAGAAGCAGCTTTTTGACAGAAGAAAAAAAGCAACAAAAAGGTGGAAAATGCTATGAAAACTGAAATACAGCTGATCAGAATCCGGAAGGCTCACCAGGGAGAGCAAAGAAGCCCAGCCCCGCAGCCGCAGCGCCATGTCGTTGAGTGGCAGCCACCATTGAGCTGGCCCCCGGAGTGGGGTCTACGAACAAAGAAATATATAACGACCCTCTGCATCCCCACCAACCAGAGGTGGAGTGAGCAACTCCTGAACTCCTCATCCTAGCCAGGCAGCATATCAAGGCACCTTTGACAGTGACCGGAACGTGTGGTACGACCAGCGGGGCCATCCCAGCACACCTCTCCCTACAGAGCCGGCACAGAGATAACTGCACTGCACAGCTTGAATCAAAGCTGCCACAGGAGCAGCTTCTTGATGTAAGGAAAGAGAAGCAAAGCAGCATAAAGGTGAGTAAAACAACAGGCGCAGTTGGTCGGAATCTAGAGAGCAGACCAGGGAGAACAGGGGAGCCGGCCTGTGCGTGGCAGCAACAGCTGCCATTTTATCTACCAACAGCAGCAGCAGAGATCTACCCAAAAGATCTGCAGAAGACAAACCAGGTCTGTTCTTACAAACTTGCAAGGATTTTTATTTTGCTTCTTGCCGATATTTCTTATTTTCTGGGTTTTTTGCCTTGTTTTGTTTCGTTGTTACTCTGTTTTCACTTTGCATTGCTATGATTTATGTATGTTGTTTGGAGGACTGGTTGCTTTGTTAGCTTTTGCTAGACCCTAGAAGCCAACACCTGAAACATACCAAAGATACCAATAGAGCAGGCAAAAGAAACATCAGAGTAATTGCAACCCACTACAAGATGCCATTCACAGAGAGAAAATAAAAATAAGAAACGTAAAATTCAGAGAAAGCATGCAAGAGCAGCAAAGTTATAAATTTAAGAACAAGGAAACCATGGGAAGGAAAAATACCAAAGAAACAATGAGTCAAGACAGCTCCACAATAACAGAACTCAATGAATGCAGAGTGACTTTGGAAAGAAATAAAAGAACAAATAAACAAAGAATCTGACATCCTGAGCAGAAATCATAACGAAGCCTTGACAGAAGTGAACTTGCAATAATAGAAGCAAAGGCATCAATACAAACTATAAACAATAGATTAGACCACATGGAGAGCAGAATACCACTCCTAGAAGATGACCATTCCAAAAATGAATTCTATTATACATAATCTAGAAAAAAAATTCAACAGTATGAATCCGACATCGATGAGATCTGGGCCAATTTTAAAAGAGCTAACCTAAGAATAATAGGCATAGAAGAGGGATTAGAAGTTGAAACTAATGGAATAAACAACCTTTTCAAAGAAGTAATATCAGAGAATTTTCCAAACATAGAAAGAGAAGGTGACACACAAGTGCAGGAAACATATAGATCCCCCTTCAGACAACACCAAAGAAGAGGTTCACCATGCCACATAATAATCAACATGACTAATGTAGAAGCTAAGGAAAGAATTCTAAAGGCAACAAAAGTTAAAGGCAAAATGAAATTTAGAGGCAAACCAATTAGAATCACTCCAGAACTCCCAAACCAAGTCATGAAAGCCAGGAGGGGCGGGAGTAACATATTCCAAACTTTGAAAGAAAATAACTTGCAGTCAAGAGTCTCCTACCCAGCAAAACTCTCTCTCAAAATTGACGGGGATATAAAAACCTTCCATGACAAACAGAAAATGAAAGAATTCATGTCGTCCAAACCAGCACTAGAGAAAATACTCAAAGAGATTAACTACAAAGAAGAATTAACAAGTAAACATCAGATCCAGAGAAACAATAATTTGCAGGAAGCAAACAACTAAGCAAAGAAGAACAAACACTACTGCAAACAGAGTCAAAACCCAAAATGTCAGGACTTAAAAATCATCTCTCAACTGGCACTGAATATAAATGGTCTCAACTCCCCAATAAAAAGGCACAAGGTAAGGTGGCAAAATGGATCAAAACCCAGAATCCATCTATATGCTGCCTGCAAGAAACACACCTTACAACAAAGACTCCCACAAACTAAAGGTGAAGGGCTGGAGTAAGGTAATCCATGCCAATGGAACTCGAAGACAAGCAGGAGTAGCAACCATGATATCAGATAAATTAGATTTCAAGCCTAAGCTCATCAAAAGAGACAAAGAAGGTCACTTTTTACTAGTAAAAGGAACACTCCAGCAAGAGGAACTAACAATTATCAACATCTATGCCACAAACATAGGTGCAGCCACTTTCATAAAACAAACTCTGCATGATATAAAATCACACATAGATCCCAATACAGTAATACTAGGAGAATTCGATACTCCTCTCACGTCACTACATGGATTTTCTTTAAAAAAAGGTCAGTAAAGATGCTTCAGACCTAAATAATACCATAAATCAACTGGACCTATTAGACACATACAGAATATTTCACCCAACTACAGCTGAATTCACATTTTTCTCAGCAGTGCATGGAACTTCCTCCAAAATAGATGACATTGTAGGCCACAAAGAGAGCACTGGCAAACTCAAAAAATGTAACATATCTCCCTGCATCTTTTCAGACCACAATGGAGGGAAACTAGAAATAAACTCTAAGAAGACCCAGAGTAACCATGTAAACACATGGAGACTGAACACCACATTTCTGAACGAGGAATGGGTCATAGAAGAAGTAAGGGGGGAAATTTAAAAATTCTGGTAAACCAATGAAAACAGAGATACAACATATCACAATCTCTGGGACACCTTAAAGGGAGTAGTAAGAGGAAAATTTATAGCACTGAGTGCCCATATAAAAAGAACGGAAACTCACCAAATAAAAAACCTAATGACACAGCTCAAAGCCCTTGAAAAACAGAACAGTCCAACTCCAAAACCAGTAGAACAAAGGAAATCATGAAAATCAGAGCAGAAATTAATGAAATAGAGAATAAAAAATAATACAGGAAATCAACAAAACCAAAAGCTGGTTTCTAGAAAAAATAAACAAGATAGATAAACCATTGGCCAACCTAACCAAAAGAAAGAGAGAATCAACTCAAATTACCAAAATAAGAGATGAAAAATGTGATATTACGACCAACAGTGTGGAAATACAGAGGATCATCAGAAACTATTTTGAAAAACTATACTCCAACAAAATGGAAAATCTGGAAGAAACTGACAATTTTTTAGATACATACAACTCTCCTAAATTGAGTCAAGAAGATACAGAAAATTTAAATCAACCAATAGCAATCAAAGAGATAGAAACAGCAATAAAGAGTTTACCATCAAACAAAAGCCCAGGGCCAATTGGCTTTCCAAGTGAATTTTATAAAACATTTATGGAATAACTAATCTCAATAACTCCTCAAAATATTCCGTGAAATCAAAAGAAACGGGACCCTCCCAAACACTTTCTATGAAGGCAACATCACATTAATACCAAAGCCAATAAAGACAGCTCAAGAAAAGAAAACTATAGGCCTATATCACTGATGAACCTAGATGCAAAACTGCTAAACAAAAAACAACCAATGCGCATTCAAAACCACATCAAGAAAATTATACACCATGACCAAGTCAGGTTCATCCTAGGGATGCAAGGCTGGTACAACATAAGAAAAAAAATCCATGTAATTCACCACATAAACAAACTCAAAGACAAAAATCACATGATCATCTCAATTGATGCCGAAAAAGCATTTGACAAGATCCACACCCATTCATGCTAAAAGCACTGCAGAGAATGGTAATAGAAGGAACATACCTCCAAAATCATAGAGGCAATATATGATAGGCCTACAGCCAACATCATATTAAATGGAGAAAAACTGCAAGAGTTCCCACTAAAAACAGGAACAAGACAAGGTTGTCCATTATCACTTCTTCTGTTCAACATAGTACTTGAGACTCTAGCCACAGCAAGAAGGCAAGAGAAAGAAATCAAAGGGGTAAAAATAGGGAAAGAAGAATTAAAACTATCACTCTTTGCAGATTACATGATAATATACGTAGAAGACCCAACAAAGTCAGCCAGAAAACTTATAGAACTGATCAATAAATTCAGCAAAGTGTCTGGATACAAAATCAACCTTAAAAATCAGAAGCTTTCCTGTACACCAACAAAAAAACCACTGAAAAAGAAATCCAGAAAACAATTCCACTCACAATAGCACCCCAAAAAGTAAAATACTTAGGGATAAACCTAACCAAAGAGGTAGAAGACCTCTACAAGGAAAACTGCAAAAAGCTGAAAAATAAATCAATGAAGACCTTAGAAGATGGAAAAATCTACCAGGCTCTTGGATAGGCAGAATAAATGTCATCAAAATGGCCATCCTCCCAAAAGTAATCTACAAATTCAATCCAATACCCGTGAAATTACCAAGGTCAGTCCTCACAGACATAGAAAAATTGGTCCTTAAATTCATTTGGAACAACAAAAAGCCCAGGATAGCCAAAGTAGTTCCTAGTAATAAGAACCTTAGAGGAGGCATCACAATACCTGACTTCAAACTTTACAACAAAGCCACAGTAATAAAAACAGCATGGTATTGGCACAAAAACAGACACACAGACCAAAGGAGCAGAGTAGAAGATTCAGAAACAGACCCACATGCTTACAGTCAACTGATTTTTGACAAAGACGCCAAAAACATACACTGGAAAAAAGATAGCCTCTTTAACAAATGGTGTTGGCAAAACTGGTTAACCATATGCAGGAAAATGGAAATAAACCCCACTTTCTCACCCTACACAAGAGTCAATTCCAGGTGGATCAAAGACCTGAAAGTCAGGCCAGAGACCTTGCAGCTACTTGAAGAGGGCATAGGCCCAATACTTCAACACACAGGCACAGGTAAAAACTTTCTCAACCATACCTCAAAAGCACAAGCAACTCAAAGGAAGATCAATACATGAGATTTTATTAAACGAAAGAGCTTCTGTGCAGCAAAGGAAACTATCAAGAACCTCAATAGAGAACCCACAGAGTGGGAGAAAATTCTTGCCAGCTACTCTTCTGATAGAGGTCTAATATCTAGGATATACCGAGAGCTCAAGAAACTCACAGCTAAGAAAACAAACAACCCAATCAAAAAATGGTCAAAGGATCTAAATAGACACTTCACAAAAGAAGAAATACAAATGGCCAATAAATGTATGAGGAAATGTTCAACATCATTAGCAGAGAGATGCAAATCAAAACTACTCTGAGATTTCACCTAACTCCAATCAGAATGGCAACTATCAAGAACACAACAACAAATGCTGGTGAGGGTGTGGAGAAGTGGGAACCCTAACACATTGTTGGTGGGATTGCAAATTAGTGCAGCCACTTTGGAAAACAATATGGAGGATCCTCAGACGAATGGCAATGAACCTACCATATGATCCAGCAATACCACTTCTGGATATCTACCCAAAAGAACAGAAACCAAACTATCAGACCAACACATGTGTATCTATGTTTATAGCTGCACAGTTTACAATTGCCAAACTATGGAACCAGCCAAGATGTCCATCAACAGATGAATGGATTACAAAACTATGGGATATGTACACAATGGAATTTTACTCAGCCATAAAGAAGAACAAAATCATGTTATTTGAAGAGATGGATGGAACTGGAAAACATTATGTTAAGTGAGATAAGTCACAAAAAGTTAAAAATCGAATGCTCTCCCTAATATGTGGAAGCTAGGGAGAAAATGGGACATAAGAGGGACTCCAAATGAAGAAGCAGAATCCTTAGGTGAACAAAGAATTTGACTTAATGGAAGGTGATGGGGGGCGGGGGGACACCCTAATAAACATGATGTACTTTCATGAACACATCTAAGTCAATCACTAAACTGACCTTGAGAAAAAGGGAGGAGGAGGGAGTGGGGCCAGAATTGGAGAAGGGTTAAATGAGAAGTTTGTGCATGGATGTCTTTACCTATACTAGCTTGTACCTAACAAAGATGTGTGATTACAATGCACCAAATAAGGGAAAGATGAAAAAAAAAGGATTTTTTAAAGTTACACCAGGAGATTTTTGATCTATGTAATTGGGAGCCCATCTCTATTAAAGTGTCAGAAATAGCTAAGACATTGTAGATCGGCTTCAATCCTTGGTCACTACCTGGCCCTCGTTTACCTCCTTGCTGGGAGCAATTATCATATTAGCAGCAATAGTCAGTCTAGGTTTATGCATTCTACCACTCCTTGTACACCTTGTGATCAATGCCTATGTTAGTATACGAGCAGATTTACATGGAATAAAAATGTAAGCACTGCCTCTCACAGGGCCTGGTAGTCAGTGACGGGTTTTTCTCAGGATTCTTGCAGTTACTTGAAGAGGGCATAGGACCAACACTTCACATAGGCACAGGTAAAAACTTTCTCAACAAGACCCCAAAAGCACAAGCAACTCAAAGGAAGATCAATACATGGGATTGCATTAAACTGAAGAGCTTCTGCATCATTAGCAATCAGAGAGGTGCAAATCAAAACTACCCTGACATTTCACCTAACCCCAATCAGAATGGCAATCATCAAGAACACAGACAACAACAATTGCAGGCAAGGGTGTGGAGAATTGGGAACCCTAATACATTGTTGGTGGGATTGCAAACTAGTGCAGCCACTTTGGAAAACAGTATGGAGGTTCCTCAGACAAATGGGAATGAACCTACCATATGATCCAGTAATACCACTTCTGGGTATCTACCCAAAAGAATGGAAACCAAACTATCAGACTGACACATGTGTATCTATGTTTATAGCTGCACAATTCACAATTGCCAAACTATGGAAACAGCCAAGATGTCCATCGATAGATGAATGGATTACAAAACTATGGAATATGTACACAATGGAATTTTACTCAGCCATAAAGAAGAACAAAATCATATTATTTGCTGGGAAATGGATGCACCTGGAAAACATTATGTTAAATGAGAATAGCCAGTCACAAAGAGTAAAAAAGCATATGTTCTCCCTAATATGCAGATGCTAGAGAGAAGATGGGGCATAAGAGGGTCTCCAGATGAAAAAGTAGGGACCCTCAATAAGCAAAGAAGTTGATTTAACCAAAGGGGATGGATGGAGGGTGGGGGGGACACCCTAATGCACATGATGTGCTTTCACAAATATATCAAGGTCAATCACTAAACTGAACTTGAGAAGGATGGAGGGAGCGGGAGTAGGGTGGGAACTAAGGAAGGGGTTAAATGAGAAAGGTGTGCATATATGCCTTTATCAGCTTGTACATAACAAAGATGTATGTTTACAATGTACCAATTATTATATAAAAATTAAAAAATAAATAATGCTTTGAAAAAGAAAAGAAAAAACTGAAAATGGATGCACCATGTTGATCCAGCGATACTGCTCCTGGGTATCTTTCCAAAGAGGTTGAAACCAGAGAACTACAGTAATATATGTGTACCCATGTTCATAGCAGCACAATTCACAATTGCCAAATTATGAAACCAACCCAGGTGTCCATCAACAGATGAATGGATCACAAAACTATGGGAAATACACACAATGGAATTCTACTCAGCAATACAGCAGAAAAAAAATAATGTCATTTGTAAGAAAATGGAAGGACCTGGAGAACATTATGTTAAGTGAGATTAGCAGGTCACAGAAAATAAAGGAACATATGTTTTCTTTAATACTCACAACCTAGGGAGTAACTGAGCTATCAGAGGGACTCCAGGTAATGGAGGAAAAACCTCAGTGGAACCAGGGAGGTGTCCTAAGGAAAAGGGAGGGGGAAGACTGAGATTCATTATTGGAAACACTAGCGTTGAGTGTGTGTAGTTATGTGAAAATCCCAATATCAGTCTCAGTCCTCTGTATGGGAAGGGGGGAGAGAGTTGCTGGAGGGATGGGCACAAGTGTGTGTACATGTATGTCAATGTCAGCATTATTTATATTATGATGTGAGATGATAATGCACCAATAAAAGCATGTTAAAAGTATATTAAATATTTAATTTTAAATATATTAAAATAAATGAAAGGTTGATATTTATGTATTTAAAATTTAATTTATAATAATTATAGGTCATATAAGAAATTTTTTTTCTTATGTTTATAATAATATACATTTTACATTTAAATAATCAGAAAAATTGGTCAGCAATTCTATGTCATCTGAATTTCATCCAGCAGAACATGTAAGAAAGAAAAAGAAATATCCCAATTAAACAACCGAATGATACATCTCAAAGCCCAAGAAAAATAGGAACACACAAACCCCAAAGCCATTAGAAGGCAGGAAATAACTAAAATCAGAGCTAAAATTAGTCATATGGAGAATAAAAAAAACACAAAGGATAGATATTACAAAAATTATTTTTTTGAAAAGATAAACATGATTGAAACACCTGAGCATTTCTTTACAGCAATCAAGAATCCAGTGAAAAATAAATACAGGTAGCAATTACATTCATAATAAACAAAAAATATATCACATTTAGTAGTAACTTTAACCAAGGTGATGAAAGACCTCTACAATTAAAATTATAAATCACTAATGAAAGAAAATGAAGATTTTAGAAGTTGAAAAGACTTCATGGATAGAATAAATATAATCAAAATGGTCATTCTACCAAAAACAATCTATGATCTACATATTCAAGGCAATTCCTATCAAAATACCAGTCATTTTTCACAGACCTAGAAAAATCACCTGAAGAATTCATATGAAAAAAACAAAATACCCAGGAATACCCAAAACAATCCTCTGCAATAAGAACAATGCCAAAGACATCACAATACCTGATTTAAAATTATACTACAAAATAAAAACAGCATGGTATGGTATGGTATGGGCACAAAATCACACACATAGACCTATGGAACAGAATAGGTGACTCAGAATAGTCATCCTCAGAATAGTTGACCTTTGATAAAGGCACCAAAGATCTATAATTGTGTCAGAAAACTGGCTATCCTTATGTAAAAAAAAAAAATTGAATTAAAACCCACCTCTCACCCTGCACAAGAGTAAACTAAAAATGGTTAAATGACCTAGAAATTAGACCAGAAACTTGGAAACTACTAGAATAGGGTATAGGAACAACACACCAACATATCAGTACAGGTAGAAACTTCCTCAATAAGACCCCCCAAACAGAATATTAAATCAAGAATTAATGGATAGGATAGTATTAAACTAAAAGCTTCTGTGCAGCAATGGAAACCACCAAGGATCTACAGAGAGTCTAATAGTATGGTAGATTTTCACCACCTACCTCTCTAACAAGGGTATAATAGAGGTTAAAAAGCCAGGTGTGCTGGGGCATGCGTGTAATCCTAGTACTTGGTAGGCTGAGACAGAAGGATCACAGATTAGAGAAGTGCCTCAGCAAAGAGTGAAATTCTCATCAACCTGGCAAGACCCTGTTTAAAAACTTAAAAATAGGCGGGGAGTGTAGCTCAGAGATAGAACACTCCTAGGCTCAATCCCCAGTACCACACACACAAAACATAATTAATTAATTATATAATAAGCTTAAAAAGCTTAACACTAAAAAATAATAACACAATCAAAAATGGGCAACTGAAGTGAGTAGACTTTTCAAAAAAAGAAATACATAGCAGCTCAATTCACAATAGCCAAACTATGGAGGCAGCAGCCAAGATGTCCATCGATAGATGAATGGATTACAAAACTATGGGATTATGTACACAATGGAATTTTACTCAGTCATAAAGAAGAACAAAATCATGTTATTTGCTGGGAAATGGATGCAACTGGAAAACATTATGTTAAATCAGATTAGCCAGTCACAAAGAGTAAAAAAGCATATGTTCTCCCTAATATGCGGATGTTAGGGAGAAGATGGGGCATAAGAGGGTCTCCAGATGAAAAAGTAGAGACCCTCGATAAACAAAGAAGTTGATTTAACCGAAGGAGATGGACGGGGGTGTGGGGGGGGGGGAGCACCCTAAGGCACATGATGTACTTACACAATTATATCAAGATCACTCACTGAACTGAACTTGAGAGGGAGGGAGGGAGGGTGAGGGAGCGGGGTGGAAATTGGGAAAAGGATCAGATGAGAAATGTGTGCACATTTGTCTTTATCAATTTGTACCTAACAAAAATGTATATATACAAAGCACAAATCATTACAATAAAAAAATGAAGAAAAAAATAAAAGTAAAAAAAAAAAGAAATACAAATGGACAATAAATATATGAAAAGATGTTCAACATCTTTAGCAATCAGGGTTTTTCAAATTAATACTACACTAAGATTCCATCTAATGCCAGTTCACATGGCAGTCATCAAGAACACAAATAATTATAAATGCTGACAAGGATGTGAGGAAATAGGAACCCTATTACACTGTTGGTGAGACTGCATACTAGTACAACCACTATGGAAATCAGCATGAATGTTTACCAGAAGATTAGGAATGAAACTACTTTATTTTATGACCCAGTGATAAGCACTCTTAAGCATCTTCCCAAAATAAATAAAATCATAATATTATAATGATACTTACATATCCATGTTCATAACAGCACAATTTACAGTAGCCAAATTATAGAGCCAGCCTAGGTGTCCATCAATGAATGAATGAACCACAAAACGTTGGTATACTGATTTAACTCAGTTATAAAGAACAAAATCATACCATTTGCAGGAAAAAGAATGTAACTTGAGACTATTATGCTAAGTATAGCCAGTTTCAAAAATGAGTAGATGTATGTTTTCTCTTATATGTGGAAGCTAGATAGCTATTTAGAAATAAGGGTAACACCAGATAGATGAGCAGATACTCCAAGAAAGTGACTGAGGGGGATTATGGAAGGGAATAAGTGGGACAAGGTCATAAAGAGTGCAATATATACAAAATTACCAATTGCAATCTCAAAGACATGAGGGAGGAGAGGAAGAGACGGGGGCCCAGTGGAAAGGGCAACAAGAGTTGTGTGCATGTATTTTCTGAAACCCTGTACCCCAATATAATGTAAAATTACAATGACCCTAATAAAAAAATGAGGAGTCAATATAAAAATGTTAATGGTATTTAGATTGTCAGATTAATTGTTTAAGTTTTTGTCTTCATTCTTTACTGTATATTACTTTAGTTTCTGACTATATTTAAGTAGAATATGATAAAAGATGTTTTCCTAAAAAATTAGAATTCATTGATAGTCTATTGCAAAACATACCATTTACTTACTTATTGGCCAAAAACACAAAGCAAGGAATCTCTTGCTATTGGATCAGATTTTTATTTCAAATATGATATAATGACAATTAGTATTTTGTAACAATTTATTATGTGTCAGTCATTTTACTCCGGGTCACATAAATAATAATGTCATTGATTCCTCATAACACCCTATGAAATGGGTTTTTCATTAACCCCACCACCATTTTTTCCAAACAAAGAAAATATGGCTAAAAACAACAAGATAAGCTGTTTAAAGTTAAGAATATGTGGCAGGAAATACAACTCCTGATTTCTAATTCAGGACTTTCTCTATAGTATTGTATTTCTATAGATGGCCTAGTTAATGGACTAAAAATATTTCATAATTAACTCATGTATAAGCTACTTAATTTATTTATTCCTTGAATTTAACTTATTATTCAGCATATAGAGAGCATACTATATTAATCAAGAACCATCAGTCTCTCACATAATGCTTTGGTTAATAACTTGGTAATTATAATCTATACTCACAAAACTGAACATGCTCATTATTTCCAATGATGCCCTTTTAAGGAAGAGTAATAATTGATTATCTCTGACCTGCCTACTCTGTGAATCTGCATCCTCCCAGACCACTAGCATTTATCCTGATGATCAGAAGGTTCAAAAATAATTGTAAAGCCCCTACAGATCTAAAAATTTTAAATTTACATATCGATGCTCCTCTTTAACATGGTATCAGAATATCATTGAGCCATTTCAGAATGCTAACAGAAAACTATAAAATATTCACTGTGTGACAACACTTTGTATAATTGCTTTGCTTATAGGAGGAATAGTAGAATGAAGTATCAATCCTATGATATCTGATATTTCCTAGTAGGAGTCAATATCTGATGCATAACCCCCAAATCTGAACAACTTGTGAGAAAAAATATCAAATATTTTACTCAAAAATGAATCAACCAGTAAATGAAAATTATGAAATGGTAGGAAATATCTGAAAAACCGTTAGTATCCAAAGTATATAAGAAACACAAGTCAATTGAAAATTAATGTGTAACTCAATTTGAAGTGAGCAAAGAAGGTATAAAATACCAATATTATAAGATGCTTAGCATCACTAGTCATTAGGAAAATAAAAATTAAAACCACAAAAATATGTCAATTGTTTTCTTGTTAGAATGATCAAAAAATTTGACAAAAGATCATGGGTTAATAAGGGAGAAAACAGAATCCTTGTTTATTGTTTATAGAAATTTAAACTAGTGACACTAGAGATTCCTTTAAAAAAGACATTAAAACAAAATATAACTATAGTCTCACCAGAAACAATAAGAACCAGAATGAAGTACATATTAAAAGAATTAAGAGAGAAAAAATTTTCCATCTATAATTTTATATCCTGGATTGAAATTAAAATGAAAGACATTTTGAGAATATCACCAAATAAAGCTGATGGAATTCAATGTTAGCAGAGTCATACTATATAAATGAAGAACTGAGTTATTCAGGATTAATATACATATTTGCAGAAGAAGAGTAAGACCTCTAGAAAGTACTTCAGAGTGTTGCACATTGTAAATGAGCAAGTAAAAATATAACATATTTTTATTTTCCTAATTCCTTTGAAGGGAATTTGATGATTTAAAAATATGGCAAGTTGCATCATGGGTATTATAAAATATGTAGTAGCAACTAAATTATACAATATATTTGGATGACATAATATATTAAATTGGGACAAATATGCAAAATAGAATTATACTGTTGTAGTTTAATTACATATAGCGATATAATTGTAACTCTTATAGACTATGATGTGATAAAAACGTCTATTTTATTACAACTGAAAATTAGAAGATAAGCAAAAATGTGATAAAGGAAAAAGAAATATGAGATGGTCATCCTGTACCCAAACTTAATAAAAGCAGTAAATGCAAATGAGGTAAACATTCCACTTAAAGGCAAATGTCAGAACAGAATTTTTAAAAACATTTATAATCACAGGCTGATTACCAAAAACTCAGCCCAAATAAAGAGTGGCAGAAAAAAGACATACACGGGTAGAAGTAAAAGTGTGGAAAAGATATACATGCAATCATAGTAAAGTAGGTATTACTAAATTGATGTCAAATAAAGTAGACATCAAATCAAGGAAAGATGAAATATTAGTAATGGTAAAAGGGTCAGTTTATCTAGAGCACATATTATTTCTACTATTTACGCACTTAAGTTTAGAACCTCAAAGTGTGTGAACCAGAAATTAAAAGAACAAATGGGTAAAATATATACTTATCATAGATTCTAAAACACCAATACCTTAGTAATTAATGGAAGTATACAATCAACTCAAGATAGCCAATATTTATAGAATCTTTCACCTAACAAATGCATAATTAATACACATTATTCTCAAGAATTCTTGAAGCCAGGCGTGGTGGCGCACGCTTGTAATCCCAGCATTTGGGAGGCTGAGACCGGAGAATCCGGGTTCGCGGTCAGCCTCAGCTACCTAGTGAGGCACTCCACAACTTAGTGAGACTCGGTTTCAAAATAAAGAATAAAAAATAGAGCTGGGGGTGTAGCTCGGAGGTAGAATGCCCCTGAGTTCAATCCCCAGTACCGCAAAAAATAAAAGAATTCTTGAAAAAAATGCCAATGTATACTACCTACTGGGGCACTAAACAATTAAAAATAAATAATGAAGAATTAAAACAATACAGAGTATATTTTCTGACAAATGAAATAAATGATAAAACATCAGCAGAAAGATATTAACAAAATAAGCAAATACTTAGACATTTAATAACTCATTTGAATCTCATAAGCCAAATGAGGAATCAAAAAGAAAATTAGAAAAAAACTTTGAACTTAATTATGAAACAGCAGCCTGGCAAGGTAGTGCACTCTGGATCCAGGTTCATGGCCAGCCTCAGCTATTTAATAAGGTTCTCCCCAACTTAGTGAGACCCTGTTTCAAAAATAAAGAATAAAAAATAGGACTGGGGGTGTAGCTCTGAGGTAGAATACCCTGGGTTGAATCCCTAGTACCTCAAAAATAAATAAATAAATAAGCAAATCTCTAGGATACAGCAAAGTTGACACTATGCCTGCACTTTTTAAGGCTTCAAAAAACATATCATAGCTGGGCATGGTGATGCATGCTTGCAATCCCAGTACTTGGGAGGCTGAGACAGGAGGATTGCAGGGTCTCGGCCAACCTCAGCTACTTAGTGAGGCTCTCTGCAACTTAGTGAGACCCTGTTTCAAAATAAAGAATAAAAATAAGGCTGGGGGTATAACTTGGAGGTAGAATGCTCCTGGATTCAATCCCCAGTGCCAAAATAAATAAATAAATAATAACATATCAACTAATTTTCTAACTTTAGAACACAGAAAAAAACACTAATATTAATAAAACAAATTAGAATAAATAAATTAATAAAGAGGAGTTGATAAAGTAAAAATCAAAAGAAACAAATGCTTAGAAAGATCAATTCAAAAAGAATAAAGACAAGTACATCCCTACAGATCCTAACACAGGATAAGAGAATATTATTAGCAACCTAAACCAGTCAATATGATTATGAATAAAACATAAAATAGACATATTCTCTGAAAAACACTATTTACCAATACCATACAAAATGAAGTAAACAAGTTGAATAGCTCTATAACTCTAACATAAACTTCTTAAAACTTCTCTACAGAGAAACTTCCTTAAATAGTTTCATTGGAGAAAAAATAATATCAAAATTATGCAGGACAAGCCAGGAATGCTGGTGCATACTTGTAATCCCAGTACTTGGGAGATTGAGACTGGAGGATCCGGGTTCACAGACAGCCTCAGTGGCTTTGTGAGGCCCTCCGCAACTTCGTGAGACCCTGTTTCCAAATAAAGAATAAAAAAATAGGGCCGGGGGTGTAGCTTGGAGGTAGAATGCCCCTGGGTTTCATCCCCAGTACCAAAAAAAAAAAATTATTCAGAATATCTCAGAAAGTAGAGATGGAGGAACACTTCCTACCCTTCTATGAGACAATCATAATCTTAATACAAAATACAAGAAATCACAAAAGACAAACCAATATAATTCATACATTAATAATTAACAAATGGTCCAATAAGATATATAGTACATCATGACCTCTTGAAGTTTATCTTCAGAATGTAAAATTGGACCAACTGTAAGATTAATTTATGTAGTCATTAAAACTGAAGGGGCAAGAAAAAATCATCTCGAAGAAAATTCATTTGACAATATTCAAGTAGTTCATGATATTAACCTGTAGCAAAGAAAAGAAGGGAACTTCCATTATTCAATAAAGGAAACAGCACATATATTTCTACACCTCTGTATATACATCAGAGCTACTTCATACATGGGGCAGCATTGAACATTTTCTTCAAAAGTTCAGAGAAAAAAGCAAGAATGTCCCTTCTCATCATTTCGATTAAACGTTGCCATAGAGGTGGCAAGCAAGTTAAATAAAGAAAAAAATCATTAAAACTATTTTTGTCACAGAAAGCATTATGATGTATATTGAAAATCTAAAGAAATTTTGAATATCAAATGAAAAAGACATTAAAGTTATCATATATAAATTTAGCAAGATTATATACAGAAATGTACAAAAAACAAATGCATTTCTATACAACAGCAATGCAAAGTTGAAAATTAAAAAAATACTAAGTTTTATTATATTAAAGCTTATAAAAGACCTAAAAATATGGAGTCAGAGATGTATTGTATGCTCTCCCTAATATGCAGAAGCTAAGGAGACAGTGGGACATAAGAGGGACTCTAGGCAAAGAAGGAGAAACCTTAGTTGAGCAAAGAAGGTGACTTAACTGAAGATGATGGGCCGGGGTGGGGGGGGAGAGACACCCTAATGCACATGATGTACTTTCACAAATATATCAAAGTCATTCACTAAACTGAACTTGAGAAGGAGGGAGGGTGAGGGAGTGGGGTGGGAATTGGTGAAGCGTTAAATGAGAGATGTGTGCATGTATGCTTTTACCAGCTTGTACCAAACAAAGATGTATGATTACAATGCACCAATTAAAAAACAATTACAAAATGTTGTCAGATAATTTTTAAGATAACTAAACCAAGAAGATAATAATCATGGTATTAAATTAAACTATCAAATGTTGTTAAGATTCCTATTACTACAAATTAAACACCACCCAATTTAAATTAAGCTTTTTATGAAATTAGGCAAACTGATTTCTAAAATTTATAGGAAAAATGCAAATGTAATATGTAGACAATATAGCATAAACAAAGAACAAAGTTGTCAGAAATAACTTCCCAAATTTGAGAAATTGAATAAAGCTATCTTATTGAAGGCAATAGCTTTTTTAGCTTTTAAAAACATTTTTAAAGCTGGGCATGGTGGTGCACTCTGTAATCCCATTACTTGGGAGGCTAAGACAGGCGGATTGCAGTTTTGAGGACAGCCTCAACAAGTAACGAGACTCTCATCAACCTAGTGAGACCCTGTTTCAAAATAAAATATGGCTGGGGTGTAGCTTGGAGGTAGAATGCCCCTGGGTTAAATCCTCAGGATCACAAAAATTATATTATAATTATTATGTGTATTCCTAAGATTCAATCTTTAATTATGTGTATCTGGTATAAACAAATGTAATTGATTATTATGCTTGTATTTAAATTTAATATTGGCTTTTATAACATTCTTAATTGAATCAAAGGTTAGTTCTTTCCCTTTACAGATTTTCATTACAAAAATACTAGTTAAAGATAAAATATAAAGATTGATACCTGAAAAAGACATGTACAAACTACTTATGTCAAATAATTTTATCATTAGCTTTATTTGTTTTAAACACGCACACATACACACACACTCACTCAATAGAAAAGTCAAAATACAGCTAGGTGTGATGGCGTATACCTGTAATCCCAGTACTTGGGAGGCTGAGACAAGAAGAGTGCATGCTGGAGACCAGTTTCAGCAACTTAGCAAGACCCTCAGCAATTTAGCAAGACCTTATTTAAAATTAAAAAATAAGTCAACTCTTTGCTCACCTAAGGTTTCTCCTGCTTAGTCTGGAAGGTGATGGGGGGGCACCCTAATGCACATGATGTACTTTCACAAACATATCAAAGTCAATCACTAATCTGAACCTGAGAAGGAGGGAGGGTGAGGAAGTGGGGCAGGAATTAGGGTTAGGGTTACATGAGAAATGTGTGCATGTATGCCTTTATCAGCTTGTACCTAACAAAGATGTATGATTACAATGCACCAATTTAAAAAAATTTAGATTAAATTAAAATATAAAATGGGCTGGAGGTATATCTCAGATATAGAACACCATTGGGTTCAGTCCTCAGTAAAAACACACCAAAAGGAAAAAAAAAGAAGAAGAAAAGAAAGAGAGAGAGAGAATGCCAGACCTCCACAGAAAAACATTGTTCTCAAGGATAATTAAGAATGGTAAACAATAATCTAAACAATTATTGATTAGCTCTTCTCAAGCTTTGGTTCAGAGCTGGCCAAAAGTGAAGATGGATAATAAAAATACATGTCTAAAAAATTTCAGACTTTTCTTTTACCACAGCAAAAACAAATGTATAACTGACTTGAGACTTACCTAATAAATCAAAGACAAGGGTAGCAAGCACACACCAGAATTCGTTTTCACTTACCTAATCCATAAATGACAATGTTTACAGATCTCTTTTTATGAAGTACTATGAACTTAGTTCCTCTTTCTAATTTTTATATAATTTCTTTGTAGAAGGAATGAGACCATGTAGTAGGAACTTATTACCCCTTTATCCAGAAAATAATCAACTATGAATTGATTAGTAATTGATCAGTGGTTATTCTTTCCTACAGCAGTCTGCTCCTCCCACGTATGTAATAAAGAATTTAATCAGTAATATAATTATTACCTTCTAAAAATATAATGGATGTAATTTAACAAAAACATACCATACACAAATAATTAGAAGAAAAATCAAAAAATATTTAAAATTAATAAAATATTGCAGTAACTATATAATGAATATTAATACATAACATACCAATGTTTAGAAAAGTCAAAGTTTGACTTAAAAGGAGATTAAAATAAAAGAATATACCAAGTAATGTTATATTCTTACATGAAGTTATCACTACCAATGTTAGTGGCATGCATACAAGGTGAGGAGTATGGTTGCAGCATGAGGCACAGGGGGAAAACACCAAGAAGTGTTGTATGCATGTATTAATATATCACTTGAATATCACCATGATGTATAATTACCTTGCATCAAAAGAATACACCAAGTGATGTGTGAATATATAAATACATCTCTTTGTGTCTCCCAATGTTGTATAATTGCAATGCATGAATAAAATTAATAAAATTCTAATAAAGAAAAAGCTAAAAATAAATAAAAAGAAAATAGTGAGAGCATTTAGATAATTATTACATACCAAAGCAATTCCTACATTATATTTCTCATCACATATTTTTCCTGGAAATGTGGAACCAACAGAGGGAACAAGTTGTCCAAAGCTAAAAATAATAATTTTACTTGTAAGAACATTTTAAAGTGGCATTACTAACAATAATAATTTTCATAGCAGAAAATATTACTGAACAATTACATCACAAGCACCATGCTACTCTGAGTTATATGTTAATATACTATTAATATGTTAATATACTTTTAACATATTACATGTTAATATACTATTAAAGTGCATTTTTTTCCTCCTGAGCACAGTGGGTCATGACTATAATTCCAGTACTTGGGAGGCTGAGAACCAAGGATTTTAAGTTCAAGGCTAACATGCAGTAACTCAATGAGACCCTGTTTTAAAATAAAAAGTAAAAAGGGCCAGGGATATATCTCTGTGCCAAGTCCCCAGTACCACAAAAGAATGAATAATGAACAAATGAATGAATGAATGAAATACATTTTCCTCAAATGTTTAATACTAAAAATATTTTGAGCTAGGCATAGTGGTGCATTCCTGTAATACCAGTACTTGGGAGGCTGAGAAAGTAAGAATGCAGATTTGAGGTCAGCTTCAGCAGCTTAGGAAGGCCCTCTACAACTTACTGGAACCCTGTTTCAAAATAAAAAATGAAATAAGGCTAGGGATGTAGTTCAGAAGTAGAATACCCCTAGGTTCAATCCCCAGTAACACACATACACAAATAAATGCATGTCATTCACCACATAAATAGAACTAATGACAAAAGTCACATGATCATCTCAATAGATGCTGAAAAAGCATTTGACAAAATCCAACATGCATTCATGTTAAAAACACTATAGAAAATCAGAATAGAAGAAATTTACCTCAATATCATTAAGGAAATATACAATAAACCCACACCCAACATCATATTTAATGGGGAAAAACTGTTGGAATTTCCTTTAATATCAGGAACAAGACAATGATGCTCACCATTGCTGTTCAATGTAGTACTTGAGACTCTTGCTAAAGTGATAGGGCAAGAAAAGAATGTCAAAGGAATGCAAATAGGAAAAGAAGAACTGAAATAATCTCTATTTACAGATGGCATGATCTTATGTCTAGAAGACCCAAAAAACTCAACCAGACTTCTAGAGCTGATTAACAAATTCAGAAAAATAGTGGTATACAAAATCAATCTAAAAAATTAGTAGCTTTTCTATATGCCAGCCATAAATCCACTGAAAAAAATATCCAAAAAACAACTCCATTCACAATGACCTCAAAATCAATAAAACACCTAGGAATAAATCTAACCAAAGAAGTAAAAGACCTCTATAATGAAAATTATAAAACGCTGAAGAAAGAAATTGAAGATCTTAGAAGATGGAAAGATCACCCATGCTCTTTGATAGGCAGAATAAATATTATCAAAATAGACATTCTATCAAAAGTGATCTACAGAGTCAATGCAAACCCTATCAAAATACCTATCATTCTTAACTGAGCTATAAAAATCAGTCCTAGCAGGGCGTGGTGGCGCACACTTGTAATCCCAGCATTTGGGAGGCTGATACTGTAGGATCCAGGTTCACAGCCAGCCTCAGCTACCTAGTGAGGCACTCCACAACTTAGTGAGACCCTGTTTCAAAATAAAGAATAAAAAGTAGGGCTGGGGGTATAGCTGTATAGCTCGGAGGTAGAATGTCCCTGAGTTCAATCCCCAGTACCACAAAAAAAAAAAAATCCTAATTTTCATGTGGAAAAACAAAAGACACAGAATAGCCAAAGCAATTCTCAGCAATAAGAACCACACAGGAGGCCTCACAATTCCTAATTTCAAATTATACTACAGAGCTATAGTAATAAAAGCAGCATGGTATTGACAAAAAAAGGAAAGACCAGAATAGAAGATACAGAAACAAATCCATACCGTCTCATAGACAATTGGTTTTCAACAAAAGTGTCAAAAACATTTGCTGGAGAAAATATTATTTTCAATAAATGATGTTAGGGAAATTGGTTATCCATTGTGGAAAAATTAAATTAAATCTGTACCTCTCACCCTGCACAAGACTCAACTCAAGATGGAACAGAGACCTGAAAATTAGCAGAGACATTGAAATTGCTAGAGGGGGGTCATAGGTTCAACACTCCAATATATAGGCACAGGAAGAAACTTTCTCAATAAGACCTTCAAAACTCAGAAAATTAAAACAAGAATTAATAAATTGGATGTTATTAGACTAAAAAGTTTCTGTTCATCAAAGGAATCCTTCAAGAGCCTAAAGAGAGAGCCTAGAGAATGGAAGAAAATCTTTGCCAGCTATTTCACTGATATGGGACTAATATCCAGAATATACAAAACCATATAAAAGACAACACTAAAAAAAAAATCAAGAAATATACAATTGAACTAAGTAGACACTTTACAAAAGAAGAATTTTAAATTGCCAACAAATACATGAAAAAAAAATGTTCAACATCATTAGCAATCAGGGAGGTTCAAATCAAAACTATAATGAGATTCTCTCTAACCTCAATCAAAATGGCAATCATCAAGAAGTCAAATAATAATAAACACTGGTGAGAATGTGGAGAAATAACTCTTCTACGCTGTTGGTGGAATTGCAAATGAGTACAGCTGCTATGGAGATCAGTGTGGAGATTCCTCAGAAAATTGGGAATGGATCCACCATATGATCCAGTTATACCAGTCTTGGGTATCTTTCCAAAGGGGCTGAAATCAGAATATTCTAGTAATATATGCATATCAGCACATTCACAGTAGTCAAATTATGGAACCAATTTTGTTATCCATCAACAGATAAATGGATTACAAAATTTTGGGATAGACACACAATATAATTCTACAGAAAAAAAGAGCAAAATTATGTCATATAAAAAAGTGGATAGACCTGGAGAACATTATGCTAAGTGAAATTAGTCAGTCACAAAAAGTGCAGGGTCACATTTTCTTTCATATGCAGAGGCTAGGGAGTAATCAGGATACTAGAGGGCATTAGATAATGGAGGAGAAACCCCAGTGAAGTGAGGGAGATGATGTAGGGAAGGTAGGGTTCGGGGAGGAAGGGAGGATCAATAAGAAATCACTTCCAATGCCAATTTCAATATCTTATGTGGGAAAAGGGCGGGGAGGGAACTGAGGGAAAGCCCACTGAAGACTGTGTGCATATATGCCACCTGCTATGAATGACACCATGACAGGAGACATAATGCACCAACAAATGTATGAAAAAGTATTTTCACATATTGTGATTTTAATAAACATTCAAAAAGTAAAAGGACAAGACCTACAATTTATGCAGAAATGCCACTGAATAAATAGTTATAGATTTCACTCTAGTTTACTCCATAAAGACTCTCCAAATTCAATTTTCTCTGACCTGATTATTCAATTATTCTCTAAAGATTAATACAATTTTACATGCAATCCTAGATGATAATTCATTATATCCATTTTATTTAAAAATAAAAATAATTAATCAGATAAAAAGGAATGTAGAGATTTTATAACATGTAGTAAACATTTATAATCCAAAGGAAAACAAAGAAATTCCATCATTCATAACCAAGCTCTATTAGTTATTTCAATTCCTTTAATATAATTTCACTCTTTTCATTATTGTTAAGTATTGTTAGGTATTTTATTGTGGAAAAATAGATAACAGGCAGTCTTTCCTCTTAACTTTTTAAGTGTATATTATAATATTGGTAAGTATAAGCAGAATATTGTACATCAGATCTTTTAACAATTTTACAATGTTTGTTAAAAATTTGAAGTTTTTTCCCTGAGGACAAGAACTTTAACATTTTTTCACATCACATAATATCAATCAAATTAATTCACCACAATATATGTCTTAAAAGCTCTTTTTTTTTTTTTGTGGTACTGGGGATTGAACTCAGGGGCATTCTACCTCCGAGCTACACCCCCGGCCCTATTTTTTATTCTTTATTTTGAAACCGAGTCTCACTAAGTTGCAGAGTGCCTCACTAGGTAGCTGAGGCTGGCCGCGAACCTGGATCATCTGGTCTCAGCCTCACAAATGCTGGGATTACAAGTGTGTGCCACCACGCCCGGCAAAAGCTCATTTTTTAATAACACATTTAGTTGCTTTTGGTTATTTCTTTAATGTTATAAAACATAAAACA
Source organism: Graphiurus murinus (assembly GCA_004027655.1). Lineage (NCBI taxonomy): Eukaryota > Metazoa > Chordata > Mammalia > Rodentia > Gliridae > Graphiurus > Graphiurus murinus. The sequence continues at coordinate 30,371 of PVLC010014276.1, forward strand.
CTAAACTTACGCAAATAAGTATGAAATATGATGTTGATGGCCAAAGAATTTTTTTTTCCATTCGAAAAATCTAAGCAAAACTTTACTTTGAAGCCCTGTGGTAGAAATTTTGTTTTGGTTTGACCAGATTTCAATGGAAGATAGTAAAACTGTCAGTTTTAACGGGGTAAAAATCTAAAAGACAAAGATAAATGACAAATTTTAAGTACATTTGAACATTATATTAAGCTTTTATAAAATTATGTTTAAATGCTCGTAGAGGCATGAGAAAATAGGACTCTACTTATACCCTCTTGGTGGAATAAGATACACTATCTTATACACTGTTGGTGGAATAAATTAGTTATTAAATTGTTAATTTAATTATAAATTAATAAAACACCATGGAAATCAATATGGAGGTTCCTCAAAATATTTGAAATGGAACCACTATATGACCCAACCTCTGTGGTATCTTTCCAAAAGAACCGAAGTTAGAATACTGTGATAAATATATACTGTGATAGAATATAGTGATAGAATACTGTGATAAATATATACTGTGATAGAATATAGTGATAAATGCATGCCCATTATTATAGCATCTCAAGTCACAATAGCCAAATTATGGGGCCAACCTAGGTGTCCATCAACAGATTAATGGATAACAAAAATATGGTATATACACACATTCCAATTGAAATCCATACAATCTTTAAAATTTTACTCAGCCAAAAGTAATGTCATTTGCAGGAAAATGGATGGAATTAGAGAATATTATGCTAAGTAATGTCAGCCAGCCTCAGAAAGTCAAGGGTTGTATGTTTTCTCTCATATGAGGAAGTTAGAACAAAAATAGGGAGCAAAAGGTACTTTAGTCAAATGAGAAGAAAAAACAGTGAAGGGGGTAGAGGGAGGGGAAAAATGAAGATTGAGGAAGGGGACAGTTGAAATAAGGTCCACACAAGAAGGTTTCACTACCAATCTCACTGACATGTATGGGGATTGAAGAATGAGAAGAAGAGGGTGAGTACGCAGGGAAATCCACTAAATGATGAGTGCATGTATCTTTGTGTCACTGAGTCTCATCATGATGTATAAACATTGCACCAGTAAAAATGTATAAAAAGCCCCCAAATATTTAATATGATATTTTGGTGATAAAAATTCTTCAAGAGCACTGCAAAATCCCACAGACATCAATTTATATTATCTTTATTTTTACTAAATACATAAAAATAGTTTTCAAAAACTTACAGTGTTAACAAGGCCAATGATCTGAACAACATTCCGTGTTACAGCATTTATGTCAGAGCCCATATAGTCAAACTGAAAAAGATAAATCATTTTTTAAAATACTCAATGTACATTATATAAAACATCTTTTTAAATGTTCAATGTGCTGTCCTCTAAAGTGGCCATAGGATAACATTCCAATTGAAATCCATACAATCTTTAATGAAACCTGAATAATGACAATAAAAATATCAAATAACAAGACTTTAAAAATGTTTAACACACTAAAGATTTGGAACAAGATAGTGACTAAGATGCACTAGCTATTATATCCCCACAGAGATTCTAATTTTCAAAGCTATTTGTGCACCAGTCCATTTTCACAGGAGAAAAGAAAGCCAGGTGAAAGACTACAGTACCTGGTTTCAGTATAATAATAAAATAAATAAGAGACAAAAATATTCATAAATACATTTGAAAACTTCAACACTTCTCTCAATGATTGCTAGAATAAACAAATTCAGCAAGGATTTAGAAAAAACTCAGCAACACTGTGAACCTACAGCACCTAACACACGTAACAGTCCACTAAACAATAACAAGATGCACATTTTAAAAGTACTCATGCCACATAGCCAACGTGGCCACAAAAAAATACTTTAGAAATGCTCCAAAAGTTGTGTGCATGTGTGTTTTTATCATTCTATACACCAATATGATGTATAATTACAGTACACCAAATTTTTAAAAATTCGAAAGAATTAAAATTTTATAGTTCTCTGCCCACAATGAAAAGTATTTAACAGTAATATGAGTGAAACACACCAAGTGACATGTGCCTATTGTTTCTATTATTCTGAACTGTACTGATACAAGTACATTAAGAAAAACAATAGGAAAAATACCCAAACACTGGAAACTAAACAGCATACTATTAATAATCATCAATCAAATAGAAACTATCAAAATAAATTTCAAAAATTATATGAAAATACAACCTTCAAATTTATAGGACACATCACTGGGAGGATAGTTGATAGCAATAAATGTATTCATTTTTTTACCAAATAAATAACCTAAAGACACACCTCAAAGCCCTTGAAAAACAAGAACAGACTAACCCCAAAGCCAGGGAGGATAATTGATAGCAATAAATGTATTCATTTTTTTATACTAGGACATATAATTTTATTTATTACATGAACATTTATAACATTTTAGTTTATTATACCATATTATTGAAACTAAAGATCAATTTTTAATTTTAAGCCTATTTTTCCGATGCTAAATTTTTTTTAAAAATCTGTCTTTATCATCCACTAATTTTCATATGCCACTTTTATCAAACTAGATGACTTTGGGTCTATTGCTAGACTTTTTATTCTGTTTATATGATAGGATTAACCTGTTTTAATTTAAAAAAATCTACAAAATGTTTTCATGTTTGATATAGCACATTCCCTTATTTCTTTCTATACAGTGCTTTTTAACTTAATCTTACATGTTTATTTTTCATGTGAATTTTATTTTTATTGTGTAAAGGACACAACATGAAATTTATCATCTTATCAAAAGTTTATGAGCAGAATACATTATGATTAACTATAGGTTATACATTACACAGCTGATTTATAGAACTTACTCCTCTTGCATGACTGAAATACAGTAATTGCATAACAATCTCTATTTTCCTCAATTCCTGTAATTTCTGAAAACTATTATTCTCTTGTTTTTATAAGTTTTACAACTTTAAATGCTAAATATATCTGCAATCATGTAATATTTGTCTTTCAATGAAGGCATCATAATACCTGATTTCAAATGATACTAAAGAACTTTAGTAACATAGCCAGCACAGTACTGGAGTAAAGCAGACCTATGGAAATGAATAGAATAGAATAGAATAGAATAGACGATAGAAGACAAATCCACACAGATACAAACATCTGCTCCTTGATAAAGTTGTCAAAAACACACACTGGAGAAAAGATAATCTCTTCAACAAATGATACTGGGAAACCTGAATATATATTTAGAGAGAAGAATAAAACTTGAACCCTATCCCTTACCCTACACAACTCAAAGTGGATCAAACATCTAGGAATTAGACCAGAGAGTTTGCAGTTACTAGAAGAAAACATACAATCAACACTCCATCACATAGGCACAGGCAGCAACTCCCACAAGAAGACCCCAGTGGCTCAGGAAATAAGGGAAATCAATATTTGGGATGAAATTTTAAAAAGCTTCTGCTCAGCAAAGGAAATAATTAGAAGCATAAAAAGACAGCCTACAGAATGGGAAAAATCTTTGCCAAGATACCCTTCTGACAGAGGATTAATAAGTAGAATATAAAAAAAATAAAAAATTAACACCAAAAATCAAATAACCCTAGCCATAAAAAGGCAACTGAAATAGGCATTTCTCAAAAGAAGAATTACAAATGGCAAAAAAATATTTGGAAAAAAAATGTTCTATTTCTTTGGTAATTGAGGAAGTGCAAATCAAACGTATATTGAGATTTTATCTCACCCCAGTTAGAGTAGGTATCATCAAGAATACAAATAACAAATGCTGGCAAAGGTGTGAGGGGAAAGGAAACACTGATACATTGTTGGTGGGACTGCAAATTAGTATAATCACTATGGAATTCAGCATGGAGATTACTTAAAAGACTATATCACCCCTTGGTATCCTTCCAAAGGAATTAAAGTCAGAATGCTACAGCAATTTATTCATGCCTATGTTTGTAGCAGCATGATTCACAATATCCAAGTTATGAACCAACCTATATACACACAATGGAGCTTTACTCAGTCACAAAGGACAAAATTAGGTCATTTATAGGAAAATCGATGAAACTAGAGAATATTATGCTGTGATATCAGCCAGTATCAAAATGTCAAGGGTCACATGTTTTCATATCACTTCTGAATACATATTCAGAACTGTTAATGTTACATCATATGGTAATCCATTTCCAGTGTAGAGTAGAATGGACCTTTTTTCTACCCAATCTTGTCAATATCTTTACTTATTCTCATTCTCTCTCTCTCTCTCTCTCTCTCTCTCTCTCTCTCTCTCTCTCTCTCTCTCCTCCCCTCCCCTCCTTTCCCCTTCTCTCTTCTCTCTCTTCTCTTCCCTTCCCTTCCCTCCCCTTCCCTTCCCTTCCCTTCTCTTCCTCTTCTCTTCTCTTCTCTTTCTCTCTCTCTCTCTCTCTCTCTCTCTCTCTCTCTCTCTCTTTCTTTTTTTTCTCTTCCTGACTGCCAGCCTAACAAGTGCAGTATTAGATATCATTTCATAAGTTGACATATCATTATAATTTGGATTTATATATGCTGAGGATAGTGATATGTCATATACTGTTGGCTATTTGCATGTATCATTTCCACAGTCTTTCATATTTCCAGGAACCTGTCACCTCTTCCTCTCTCAGCACCTATCCATGTCCTTTCCATCAGTGCTACATGTAAGAGAGATAATGAACCCACAATGGTTCAGTGAATGGCCGTGGATGTTGGAGCCATAATCCACTCTTTCCCCTTTCCTCCCACAGTAGTGGCCTCAATTCTGTATTGTTCTTCAGACCTTACAGAGTTATCCCAGCCACAGATACCTTCTACATTCTATGTCAGTTTGCTTATCACTCTTTGTGAGGTGAGACAGAAACCAGTCCTTAGAGAACTATTTGCAACAAAGGGACAGAAACATTGAGATCATAACTTCCTCTTTCTTCCCTCCTAGATGAGTGGCCTCAGTTCACTGTCTTTGATAAGCCTCAGAGATTTGTGTTGGCTCCAAGAATATGGCCATAACCCTCATTGTCCATAGGCCTCTAGACTATGTCAGTTTTTTTTTTTTTTTTTTTTTTTTTTTTTTTGGTACTGGGGATTGAACTCAGTGGCATTCTACCTCCGAGCTATACCCCCAGCCCTATTTTTTTTATTCTTTATTTTGAAACAGGGTCTCACTAAGTTGCAGAGTGCCTCACTAGGTAGCTGAGGCTGGCCACAAACCCGGATCCTCTGGTCTCAGCCTCCCAAATGCTGGGATTACAAGCGTGCGCCACTACGCCCGGCACTATGTCAGTTCTTGCAAAATTCTTTTTGTGGTGATCTAATATCAATCAATCCATCAGAGAGATCACTGAAAGGCCAGACATTTGTCACATGCTACCTAAGCCCTAAAAAGGAAGGATCCATAAACCCTCTTGATAATGAGCCATGCTATCTTGGGAAAAAGACTGTTTTAGCCAACTTTTTCACAACTGTGACCAAAATATCTCCTGGAAAATAGGATGTCTCCCTAGCCCTCATAGAAATGTGATGGCAATGTTGAAAGTGGGGTAGGTTGAATCTCAGCAGGGAATAAATCCAAAGTGGAAATGGGTTGTAATATCAGCAGTGCATAAGTCCATTATAATGGATTTTATCTGGGTGGTGCCCTGGACCAGTAGAGTGTGGCCAGGGAAGTTGAGTCCTTACAGGTTCAGGTGTGAGAATTATATATGGCACCTCCTTCCCTTGAGTGCTGTCTTATTTCTAACCTCCATGATGTGAGAGCAAAGGTTTGCACTCTCACTCTTTCTGCTTTCCACAACCATGCTCTGAGACCCTTGGTGCCTAAACTCACATGGACTGAACCCCAAAGTCTCAAAGGAAACTGTAAGCAAGTAGATGGTCCTTCCTCTAAATTACATGGTCAAGTCTTCAGATTATAGCAGTAAGAATGCTAAGACACCTGCTGTTACAGTTAGATATAAAATATCCCCTAATGAGCTCATTTATTCATGTTTGGAGTTGATATAATTGAGTCTTGAGGGCTGTAATCCTAGCCATGGATAAGTCCATTGTGATGGATTTATCTGGGTGGTGGTAGGGAACAATAGGATACACCCTTAGGGATTATATATGGTTCTTCCCCCCTACTCTTGCTTTCAGCCTCCATGCTGTGAGGAGCACAACTCATGTGCTCTCCCTCTCTGCCTCCCACTGCCATACCCTGAGATCCATGGTCTCTGGCCTCACATGGACTGTACTCAAAACTCTAAGAAAATATATATTCTTTACTCTGAGTTACATGGCCAAACTTTTAGATTATAGCTATAATAATGCTAACTGAAACACAATTTGCTACCAGGAAAGTGGTTTCATGGGTATCTCTAAGTCTGACCCTGTGGATTGTGACTCTTTGGAACTGGTTTGTGACAGGAAATTGAAAGGGCCAGACGTGGCTAGGAAGGCAGACAGTAGAGACTGTACTCAGAAAATTTGGGATGGCAAAGAAGACTCCATAGGGAAATGGGATAGAGGCCACATGTGGTACACTTTTGCAAAGAACTTATTCACTTTTTTCCCATGTCCTGAACTTTTGCATTAGGCCGAATTTAAAGACAATGAGTTGAATAAAGTGGTGGAGGAAATATAAAAACAGAAACATATGCAAACTGCATTATGGCTATTGATGTTCACATTCTGTGAACTGCACACTGAATATCAGGAGTGGAAAGTAAAGCAGAGAGACTTTCTAGATTTGCAGTTTGGCCATAAAGAAAGGCATGTGTAAAGCTGGGGCTCAGGGAGATGATGTCATGGAAGGAAATGGATGAAGAGAAAGATGAAGCGGTGGCCATGATAGAGGTGGCCAATTGAGCTGGGGCCAGGCATGTCCCAGATGAAGTTGGGCCAGGGTAGCCCAGATGGACTTGAGGCCAGTGGCTGCCTGGATGGAGTAGGCACAGGGGTTGTGATTACAAAGGCCCCAATGGCAATCATTAAGGAGAGCATGATTACCTTTTCTGTCAGCAGCCTATCTTGGAGCCCACATAATGCTGGCTTTGCTGAAAAAAAGAAACCATGGGGGCTTCCCCTCAGATTTTAATGGGAAACCAGGCAATATGTGGTGGCGTTGGAATCCCTGCAAGCAAGCTCAAATGGGAAACTTTTTGAAACTGTGAGGGTGAAGTCAAGGTTTCTAAACCGAGACTTAGAAGAGCCAGAAATGTGGAACAACTCCAAAAAAAATAAATAAATAAAGGCTGCCAATTGCAAGCCATGGAGCCAAGCTGGAAGAACCAGTATACAGCCCATTATAATTAACCAGGCCACAGAGGAATGGCTGCAAAAGCACTTTGCAGGTCTCTTCTCACCACCATGTGCTCTGGGTGCCAGAAGTGGAGCTGCAAGATTAAATTCTTGCCCTGTCAGATTCTGCTTCTGTTGTGGTCCCATAGCTTCTTCCTATGGCCCTATTCCTTTCTTTGGGAATTAATCCTTAAGAATACAGGCTACTGTATATTGGATGCATGTAACTTGTTATTTTGATCTTCATTGTCTTTACAGGGTTTAACAAGAGTTCGAGTTGAATCTCAGACGAGATTTTGGACTTTGGGACTGTTTAGCGATACTGGAACTGTTAAGACTGTGGGAACTCTTTGAGAGGACTAAATGCATTTTGCATTCTGAAATGACAGGAGCTCTTCAGAGGCCAGATACAGAATATTATAGTTAGATATAAAATGTCCCATAAAGAGCTTGATTATTAATGTTTTAAGTTGATGTAACTGAATCTAGAGGGTTGTAATCCCCGCAGTGGAAAAAAATCCATTATAATGTATTTATTTGGATGGTGGTATGGGCTGGTAGGATGTAACTGGAGGGGGTTAACCTCTGGGGGTACAGCCTTGGGGTTTATATATCCCACAACCCCCCCTCTTGCTTCTGGCCTCCATGGTGTAAGGAGCATAGCCCATGTGCTCTCCTTCTCCTGCCACCATTCAGAATCCCAGGCCTCACATGGGCTGAACTCAAAACCATAAGAAAATAAATCTTCTTTTCTCTAAGTTATGTGGTCAACATTTTAGATTATAGCCGTAATAATGCTGACTGGAACACCTGCCAAGAACAGTTTAGAGGAAAAAAAGTAGTATTTGGGCTCACAGTTCAGAGACCCAGTCTGTGGTCAGTCAGCTTCAAGGCAGAAACTGCAGTAGCAAGGCACATGGCAGATAAAAACCACTCCCATTTCATATCAGCTGCAAGCCTGAGAGACAGGAAGCAGCCAGGGACATATCCCATGCTCAAGGCTATGCCACCAGTGACCCACATCCTCAAGCTATGCCCCACCTGAGAACATTCCTGTACTGAGGACCATGCCTTCAAACATGATCCTTTTAGGGGATATTCCAAATCCAAAACATAACAAGGGCTGACACAGGTAAAGTAAGTTGTCCTATTTACTAATTTCTTTGTGGTTGATCTTGGTTGTTTTATATTTATCTTGGGATACTGCAGTTTCTGAACTGGATTCTATACTTCTCATAAAGATTTTCTATTACTTATATAATTGTTAACTCTGTGGAGTAATGAGGTTGGGGACTTCATATCCTGTAATCTTACTGATGTCACTTCCCCATGAGAACTTTCCTATCTCCAAAAGTTTGTTAATATTTTTATTACATTTATGAACTAATGAGAATATTTTAGATCCTTACACTACTGGTTCTTTCTATGCAAGAACAATGGATTCCTTTCCTTTTTTTTTTTTTTTGACATTTGCTTGTGTGTTTCAGAAATTCTGTAAAGATTTCTCAATGTGGGATATGCATTTTTCTTTCTAAATGTGTTCCTATAGTTATCTTTTTCATTTTTGTTGTTAAAAGTGTATCTTCAGCCGGGTGTGGTGGCACACGCTTGTAATCCCAGCATTTGGGAGGCTGAGACCAGAGGATCCGGGTTTGTGGCCAGCCTCAGCTACCTAGTGAGGCACTCCGCAACTCAGTGAGACCCTGTTTCAAAATAAAGAATAAAAAAATAGGGCTGGGGGTATAGCTCGGAGGTGGAATGCCCCTGAGTTCAATCCCCAGTACCACAAAAAAAAAAAAAAAATGTATCTTCATTCTGGTTGTACATTACATTTTGTGCTTTTCATTTCCTTAATGGTATCAAACAATATTTTTCATGGAAGTGGTTTCTATTACATTTATTTTAATTTTACTTTTACTAAGTTTTTTTTTTGTTTGTTT
>PVLC010014277.1:0-38536 GCA_004027655.1 Graphiurus murinus
TTCACCTGTACTGTGAAGAAATACCCTAAATCTTAAGAATATCACCCAATGAGGTTTGCTGTTGTAATTTTAACTTTCATTTCACCAACATGATATGCTAATTTGTATATTCTCTTTTGTAAAGTATCTATTCAAAACTTGTGCCTTTAATTAGCTTATTTTTATTTTCACTGTTGAGCTGTACTTCTTTTTATATCTTCCATATCAGTCCTTTATCAGATATATGTGTTGGAAATAATTTTGTTCCAGTCTATAGATTTATTGCTTTCACTATCCTGTCCAAGAAAACTTTGGTTACCCTCTAGTCCTGAAAATATTATCCTATATTTTCTTTTAGAAGTTTTAATTATAAGCTTTTATGTTTCATGTATGAGCCATCTCAATTTAATTTGGGGTATGATATGAAGTAGTTTTAAGTTCATTTTTTCCATAAGATTATCTAGTTATTTCAACATATACTATTTAACAGATAACTCTTTCTGCATTTAATTGATTCGAATCCTTGATAGAAAATTAAATGTTGGTCTAATTCAGGGTTCACTACTTTGTCCCATTGATCTATTTGCTGATCTTTATTCAAATTACAAACTATCCTTATTATTATAGACTTACAGTAATCCTTGAATCAGATAGAGTTAACACTTCAAATTCCTTTATTTTTTTCTTTTTCAAGATTGCTTTTGAATCCATAGCAATTTTAAAATCACCTCATCAATTCCTAAAGGAAAAAAGCTTAATGGCATTATGATTGAAGTTTTTTTCTCTCATTCAGTGTCCAACATCAATTCTCCTTCTTAAAATCATTCACCCATGCCCAACTTCAAATTCTTCTGCCCTTTAATATTTAGAGCAATGTTCAAATTGAGTCCAATTCCTAAAATTCAACTTGGATGCACAGACCTTTATCAAAAGGTCTTCAAATATCCCATAGGCTTAAAAGATAATTTAGCAAACATATCTTATTTAGTTACTCATTCAGACATTGGATATATCATCCCTATTCAACACATCACCCATTCCATGTAATTGGATAATTAATATATTTATTCAAATAATATTGACTTATCCAAGTATAATTCTTTAAGCAAAATCCTCTTCAGATAAATACATCAATAAGTAGAAATAAAATTATTCCTGATTGCTACAAAGACATTTTAATCTTCTAATCTCTCCCACATGCACATGAAACATATATAGATAGATAGATAGATAGATAGATAGATAGATAGATAGATAGATAGATATAGATATCAGTAGTGTTTTTGCTTCTTTTAGGCACTTACCAGCCTATGATATATTCATATATTATTACTTAGCTACTAACTTTGGAATGCCTATGGTTGAAGATAGACAACCCAAAGATCCAATTCACTCAGCTGAGAAACAGTCATGATGATATTTAAAAAGACATAGTCTCTCTAGTAAGTAGATAGCCTAATAGCCATAATTAAGTCAAGTGTTGAGATTATTACCAGAGTTATTAGACAATCACCTGTTGTGTTTTCACTGTTTGGTGTGACAGAAGATGTTTCAGTAATCTATCATAAATTTCAATGGGATCTTATTTTTGTTTTTCAAGTTAGTCTTCCCATTGTCAAAATACACTGTCCTACATTACTTCTTTACATTTCATATGCTCTTGTCTTCCCATCTCTAACAAACCAGTAAGTGCTAATTCTTCTGTATCTAAATTTCTGGATCTAGAGGCCAGCCAAGTTTTGATTATGCCTATTTTATATGTGGGATGACTCCAAATATGATTAGTCATAACCCAAAACAAAAACTTTCACAAAGTCCCTGCAGCAAGCCCTGAAAACTCATCCTCTCCTAGTCTCATAGGTGAAGTTGAAGCCTACTCTACCACACAGTAATTTTTTTCGATAGATTATTTTTAGCAGTTTTAGGTCCATAGCAAGACAGAGCAGAAGGTACATAACTCATATATAGCTCCTATTTTCCTTTTTTCCCTCTATATTCAACCTTGCCCATCATCAGCATCCTGCACTAGAATGACACATTTGTCAACACTGATGAATCCACATTGACATTTTTTTTTTTTATCACCACAAATCTGTGGTTAGCATTAGAGGTCACTCCTGGTATTCTATGTGTTTTGGCAAATGTATGAGACATATATCCAACATTATAGTATCATATAGAATAGTTTCATTGTCCTGCAAATTCTCTGTGCTCTGCCTGTTCATTCCTCCTTCCTTCCAACCCCTGATAACAACTGATCTTTAAACCGTCTCCATAGTTTTGTGTTTTGGAATGTCATATAGTAAAAATCTTAAAGTATACACATATGGATAGAATTCTTTCATTTAAATTTCCTCCATGTCTTTTCATGGCTTTATAGCTTTCTTTTAGTGTTGAGTAATATGCCATTATTTAGATGGACCACAATTTATTCACTTATCTACTAAGAATACTTTTGTTGTTTCTAAGTTTTGACAATTATGAATAAAGATGCTATGAACATCTGTATGTGGGTTTTATGTGAACACAGGTTTTCAAATCACTAGAATAAATTTCAAAAAGTGTAATTACTTGATCATATGGTAAAAATATGTCTAATTTTTAAGAAACTGACAAACTGTCCAAAATTACCATTTTGCATTCACAGAAACAATGAGTGAGAGTTCCTGTTGCTCCATATCTTCTAATGTGTTTGATGTCTGCATTCTAAATTCTGACCTTTCCAATAAGTATAGTGGGCATCTTTTTGCATTAATTTGCATTTTCTTTGATGACTTATGATAGGTAGCATTTTTTTCATCAGCTTATTTGTCATCTATATATCTTCTTACCTCAGGTATCTATTCAGCTCTTTTACCTACTTTTTAATCTGGTTGTTTGTGTACTGATTGTTGAGTTGTAATGATCTTTTGTATATCTTATATAGCAACTCTTTCTTTATCAGATATGTCATTTTAATGCACATCACTCCTTTATGATACTAATCTGGAAAAATATTTAGTACAGTTATGCTTAAAATGAGTGCTGGGCCCCTGTGACAGAGCCAAGCAACTAGAACATAATTCAGAAATCAGATAGAGTAGATGACACTTGAACATGATCAGAAGGCATTTCACTTCCACAAAACAAGGCAGAGGAGGAATTCTAAGATACATAGCAGGATGTATTCCTACCCCTTAGAGACCAAGGAGCTTATCAGATATTGGTGTGAGAAATGGCTTATTTTCTGATGACAACTTTTGTGAATATTTCTTCCAGTCTGTAGCCTGTTTTTTCTTTTTCTTGACAGTGTCTTCCATTAAGTAAAGTTTTCAGCTTTAATGAAATATACCTTATTAATTATTTCTTTCATGGGTCATGCCTTTTGCTTTTTATTGAAAAAGTCATTGCCACATTCAAGGTTATCTTGATTTTCTCTTATGTTATCTTATAGTTTTATAGTGTATTGTACACTGAGCTGTATGACCCATTTGGCTTAACTTTGTGAAAGCTATAAGATCTGTATCTAGAATCATTTTTTAGATTCCCACTTGTTCTAACATCACTTGTTGTAAAGAATATCTTTGCCCCTTTGTATTGCTTTTGCTCCTTTGTCAAAGATCAGTTGACAATATATGGGTTGATTTCTGCATTTTCTATTCTATTCCACTGATAAGTTCATCTCTTCTTTCACCAACACCACACTGTATTGAATACAGTAGCTTTAAGTCTTGAGGTCAAGGAATTGAGATCAGCACATCAAAAAAGGAAATAGAATTAAGCAAGTTCATTATATGTTATTAAATAAACTTCAGTGAGATTTATATAAGAATATAATCAATATGTGACAAGACATTAAGCAATGTCTTGTTACTTAATAGTACACATAGAGATATAAAGATTCACATTACTAAATTTCATTTTACAATGCAATTTAACAAAATATGATCTGATTATTAATCATAAAAACAAGTATATTCACCATGAAACTATGTTGAATTCTGATGAAACTATGAACTTATATTGTCAACTTTTTAGCAAATTAATAAAGGACTACAGCAGATTTAGTTTGGAAATGGAAAGACTTATATTAACTACCCTACAGAATATCCTAAACCAGATAAATAAGATATTTTTGGCTCTAAATTGAGATTAACAGATCACTACTGCTGTACACAGAACTATTGTCGAGCTTCGAAATTCAAATCTCTTTAGGCCCCTCCAACTATCTTTCACTCTCTTATCTTTAATTTCTACCAAACCTAGCAAACTTTCTGCAAATATGAGCTCCAACAGAGGCAAATGGGAGGGATCAAAATAAAAGGTTATAACACCATTGAGTATGTATGGCTCTCAAGGTGGCTGTGGAGACTGCAAAACTTGAAGCTTTCCTGTGTTGTTACTTGGAAAATGTCAGAGTGGAAGGAGCAGGGTTTACTTGTTTTAGTACCAGAATGCAGCCTTTGTAGAGACTCAAGAATAAGTGATTACATTAAAGTGGTACATAAACCAAAAATAGACTACTTAAATTTACCCTTCAAAATGATAAGAAAAGTTTAATTCTGAATGAAGAGATCTTCATTCTTGAGGCAATGACAATGGATCAAATGACTTCAACATTTCAATATCTGACTCTTACTTATTTAGAACTCCTAAGGAAATGTTGACTTGAAATAGAGAATAAAAACATTCTTCCCAAAGCATACCATGGAAAAGGGTACAGTCTTGTCTACTATGCTTGATTCAAGCCTTTACAAAATGTAAATTTTAATTTTCATCTAGTCTTTGAATTGGAAAAACTTTGGTCAAGTTTAAGGAGGAGTACTACAATACATTAAAATTTCTGCATAAGAAAAAAAATTTAAGTTTTGCAATTGGAGGGTGGAGATAGAAGATAAGAAAATAAGGAACTATAGAAAGTTGTTGACTAACATACACACATTAAATTTCATATTAATTGTGTTTCTTCAATGAAATAAATCCCTTCCCATCAATCTTGGGCATGAAATCAAATTTGTCACACAGATAAAAATACATGCAGGTGGTTTTTTTCTTTTCTTAAATACAGAGAAAGTAGAAATTAAGAAAGGAAACTAATATCCATATTTGATTTCATTCCAGTTGGTGATAAAAGGACAACAATAATATGAAGAAAAATTCAGTCAGTGCAGGTAGTCTGTCTTCATATAACCATAGGAATTTACATCAACCTTTCTTTTATCTTTCTGTATACTATAATCCTGGAGACATCATAGATATTCTGAGTGGGGAAGTGAAGAAAGTGTTGAATTTTCAACAAGACAAAGAGCAGAAAGTATGTAATGATCATGATCACTCAGGGTTCTAATATATGAAATTGTCATATATTGATGATTTCTGAGTTAAAACTATACATTAAAAAGGTATCACAGGGTATGAAATAATGCATATGGTATAACTGTGGTCACTAGTGGAGGTTCTGCCTCCAAGTTGATTTTGGCAAATGTTACTGGATACCTGTGATACGCAAAGACACTGTGTTAGGTGCTGAAAAGGATTTAAAGAGCAAGTGGGTGAATTAAACAGAAGAGATACTTGTATTACAGTAAGGGTGATCAGACAAGTAACAATATAGCCATAAAGCACAGAATAGGTTTTATTTGTTTGGATTTTTTTGGTTGTTTTTTTGTGGTACTGGGGATTGAGCTCAGGGGCATTCTACCTCTGAGCTATACCACCAGCCCTATTTTTTATTCTTTATTTTGAAACAGGGTCTCATTAAGTTGCGGAGTGCCTCACTAGGTAGCTGAGGCTGGCCGCGAACCTGGATCCTCCGGTCTCAGCCTCCCAAATGCTGGGATTACAAGTGTGCACCACCACACCCGGCTGCTGGTGCATATTTTAAAAATTGAAGTATAATTTGCATATTATACATGAAATGCACTCTCACAGATTTCATATGTGCCATCGAGTTTAATCAAATGCATACACTCAGATTATCAAAACTCATTTCATGACATAGAACATTTCCATTCCTCCCCCCAAAAAGTTCCCCATACCTCTTTCTAGTCAATCCTCATCATGTATACTTGTTTCCCAAATTACCATTGCTTTGGTTTCTCTGGACACAACTTTAACAGACAGATATGGTGGGAATAGCATGAACAGTTATGTGACATCTCAAGAAATGTGAAGTGATTACTGGGATTGCCTAGAGTGAATTAGAGAGAAAAATCCATGAAAGTAAGTTGGGGCCATAATGTAGGATTCCTAAGTTCTAGCATGGATGTTTGTGTATCATTCAGGAGAAATGATAAACTATTTAAGTAAAATATATTTTAAAAATATCTTAGTTACAGGAGAAGTTATTCTGAATAACATTATTAAAGGAGATACAAATACGTATTTTAATTATATTAATAAACCAGCAATTTTAAAATAATGTAAAATTACTCTAACACTTAGACCCAGTACACTTATACTAGCAACTATAATCCAACAATGTATAAAAAGAGTGTATAATTATATGCTATAGTAAAATGGCAATCATTCCAGGTAAGCAAGGTTGGGTCAATATCTGAAAATCAATAAATATAATCCAGCACATCAGGTCCTGAGCTAAAGAAGAAAAGTCATAGGATCATACGATTTGATTGACAAAAAGCAAATGACAAATGTAAAAAATGATTTTTGATAATGATTTTCAAAAATAACTTCCTAAAAAGTTTTTAAGTGATTCGGGCATGGTGGCACAGGCTTGTAATCCCAGCATTTGGGAGGCTGAGATTGGAGGATCCGAGTTAGTGGCCAGTCTCAGCGACCTAGTGAAGCACTCCACAACTTAGTGAGGCCCGGTTTCAAAATAAAGAATAAAAATAGGGCTGGACATATAGCTCAAAGGTAGAATGCCCTGAGTTCAATCCCCAGTACCGCAAAAAAAAAAAAAAAAAAAGAAGTTTTTAAGTATCTACAGTTAACATTATATTTAATAGTATGAAACTAGATGTATTTTCCCAATAGCAAGAACAAGGCAAAAACTCAACTCTGAACATCCCCATCAGTTATTATCCTGGAACATCCAGTTAATGTAATAAGAAAATGGAAATGCAATAAGAAAAGAAATAGGAGCCAGGCATGGTGGTGCATTACTGTAATCCCAGTACTTGGGAGGCTGAGACAGGAGGATCCCAGGTTTGTGGCCAGCCTCAGGAATTAGTGAGGCCCTCTGCAACTTAATGAGACTCGGTTTCAAATAAAAGAATAAAACTGGGCTAGGGGTATAGCTCAGAGACAGAATGACCCCAGGTTCTATCTCCAGTACCACACACACACACCAAAAAAAAAAAAAAAAGTAGATAATATATATCACGATGGAAAAAAAAAATAAAGCTGTCTTTGTTTACAGATATATATGGTTATCTATGTCAAAAATACCAAAAATTTGCCAAAAATATCCCCTTTGGAATGAATAACCAATTCTAGCAAAGTTGCAAGATTAACAGTTAATATATAAAAGTATTTGCTATTCTCCTTACCAACAATGAACGATTGAAATTTTGAATTAAAAATACAATACCAAGCATGTTCAAGATCCTGGATTCAATCTCCAGAACCACATTAATTAATTGATTGTTAATTAATTAAGAGACTGAGTCTAAATTAACATGTATTTTTTATTTTGTTCTTATTTTTCAGAATTGTTTTGTTTATCTTATTATCTTTATCTTTCCATATACATTTTTATGTGCTTTTATTGGTGCATTATTATCTCACATCATAATGTAAATCATGTTGACATTGACATACATGCACACAGCACTTCGTGCTCCCCTATCTTCCCATGTCCCCCCTTCCCATACAGAGGATTGAGATATTGGGATTTTTCACATATGTACACACAGTCAAATACTTACACAATGGTATACTATTCAGTGATAAAATGACCTGCCAATGCATGAAAAGACATGAAAGTAGCTTAAATATATATTGCCAAATAAAAGTAGCCAGTCTGAAAAGAGCACATTTACAATTATAGCCATATGATATTATAGAAAAGTCAAAAGTATAAGACAGTAAAAAAAAAAATCAATATTTACCAGTGACTCAGGATGGGGTTAGGATATGAATTAGCAAAGTACGGGGAATTTCTAGGTCATTGAAAATATTCTGCATAGATGACATGCTACTATACTTAAAAGACCCAACAAAGTCAACAAAAAAAACTTATAGAACTGATCAATAAATTCAGCAAAGTGTCTGGATACAAAATCAATCTTTAAAAATCAGAAGCTTTCCTATATGCCAAACATAAATCCACTGAAAAAGAAATGCAAAAAAACAATTCCACTCAAAATAGCACCTGAAAAATAAAATACTTAGGAATAAACCTAACCAAGGAAGTAAAAGACCTCTATAAGGAAAACTATAAAAAGTTGAAGAAAGAAATCGATGAAGACCTTAGAAGATAAAACGATCTTCCATGCTCCTGGATAGGCAGAATAAATATCATCAAAATGGCCACCCTTCCCAAAGTGATCTACAGATTCAATACAATACTCACTAAATTACCAAAGTCCTTCCTTACAGATATGGAAAAATCAGTCCTTAAATTCATTTGGAATAACAAAAAGCCCAGAATAGCCAAAGTAATTCTTAGCAACAAGAACCATGCAGGAGGCATCACAATACCTGACTTCAAACTCTACTACAAAGCCACAGTAATAAAAACAGCATGGTATTAGGTCAAAAACAGACACATAGACCAATGGAGCAGAATAGAAGACTCAGAAACAAATCCACACACTTACAGTCAATTGATTTTTGACAAAGGAGGCAAAAAATACACTGGAAAAAAGATAGCCTCTTCAACAAATGGTGTTGGCAAAACTTGTTAACCATATGCAGGAAAATGGAAATAAATTCCACTCACCCTGCACAAGAGTCAATTCAAGATGAATCAAAGACCTGGAATTCAGGCCAGAGACCTTGAAGCTACATGAAGAGGGCATCAGTTCAGCAATTCAACACACAGGCACAGGTAAAAACTTTCTCAACAAGAACCCAAAGGCACAAGCAACTAAAAGGAAGATCAATATATGGGATTGCATTAAACTGAAGAGCTTCTGTGCAAAGGAAACTATCAAGAACCTCAGCAGAGAGCCCACAGAGTGGGAAAAAATTTTTTCCAGCTACTCTTCTGATAGAGGACTAATAGGATATACAGAGAACTCAGGAAACTCACAGCTAAAAAAACAAATAACCCAATCAGAAAGTGGGCAAGGATGTAAATAGACACTTCACAAAAGAAGAAATGCAAATGGCCAATAAACATATGAGGAAACGTTCAACATCATTAGCAATCAGAGAGATGCAAATCAAACTACCCTGAGATTTCACCTAAACCCAATCAGAATGGCAATCATCAAAAAAACACAAACAACAACAAATTCTGGCAAGGGTGTGGAGAACTGGGAACCCTAATACATTGTTGGTGAGATTGCAGATTAGTGCAACCATTTTGGAAAACAGTATGGAGGATCTTCAGACAAATAGGAATAAACTTACCATATGATCCAGCAATATCACTTCTGGGTATCTACCCAAAAGAATGGAAACCAAACTATCAGACCGATGCATGTGTATCTATATTTATAGCTGCACAATTCACAATTGCCAAACTACGGAACCAGCCAAGATGTCCATCAATAGATGAATGGATTATAAAACTATGGGATATGTACACAATGGAATTTTACTCAGCCATAAAGAAGAACAAAATCATATCATTTGCAGGGAAATGGATGGACCTGGAAGACATTATGCTAAGTGAGATTAGTCAGTCAGTCACAAAAAGTAAAAAATCATATGTTCTCCCTAAATGCAGAAGCTAGGGAGAAAGTGAGACATAAGAGGGATTCTAGATGAAGAAGGAGAAACCTTAGATGAGCAAAGAAGGTGACTTAACTGAAGGTGATGGTGAGGAAGAGGAAACACCTTAATGCACATGATATACATCACAAACATATCAAAGTTAATCACTAAACTGAACATGAGAAGGAGAAAGGGCCAGAGAGTGGGGCGGGAATTGGGGAAGGTTAAATGAGAAATCTGTGCATGTATGCCTTTCCCAGTTCCTACCTAACAAAGATGTATGATTACAATACACCAATAAAAAAAAATTCTGCATAATATTGTAAAGATGGTTACATGACATTATGCATTTATAAAAACCCATATTTGTATATATAACTGTACAACACAAAGAATGAACCCTACTGTAAACTATGGATGTTAGTACCAATATTGTTTCATTAATTATAACAAATGAACTGCACTACCACAAGATGTTCATAATTGTGGGTACAGTGGAGGGTGGTATATAGGACCTTTCTGTACTGTCTATTCATTTTTTCTATTAATTTAAAACTGTTTTAAAATCCAGTCTACTAATAGTCTACTAATTAAAAAACATAATTAAAATGTGACAAGTGTGAAAACAAATTGGATAAGTGTCAAGAGTCAAAGCAAGGAGACCAATTAATTATAAAACTACTGGACTTTAGTTTGAGACCGATGGTAGTAGTTTGAAATAAGGTTAGGGCAAAGAGGATGGATTGACATCAAAAAGTTCACAAGACTATAATGTTGTGGACAACCAAATTATTGACTTGAGTAGAAAGAGAGAATAGGAAAGTGTGACAGTAGATAAAGAGGAAACGAGTTGATCCTTCAAGTTTCTGGCTTGGCAATAATTTTTGTCATCAACCCACCACTCTTGACTAGAAAAAGTATTCACAGGCATTGTAAGTATTCATCTTGCTAAGAATCAATGAGCCTTTCTAGTAATCTTGCTAGAAATAATAGATTGAAATTCTATCATGATAATAAAAAATTCTTAATAAAGACTAGCACCTAAGCCAAGCTCAGTGGCACACACCTGTAATCCCAATACTTGGGAGACTGAGATAGGAGAATTGCAAATTCAAAACCAACCTCTGCAATTTAATGAGGACCTCAGCAACTTAGTGAAACTCCATTTCAAAATAAACATAAAATAGGACTGAGGGTGTAACTCAGAGGTAGAATGCCTTTGGGCTCAATCACCAGTACCAAAAACAAAACAAAACAAGAAACAAACAAACAAAAAACAGTACCTAAACCATTTATTTTTGTAGTCAGAGCTTATGATACATGGCTTACGATTGTTTTCTTTTTTCTCATAGTATGTAAAGTAGAATGAATTGATGTTGATTACTGTGGCAATTTAAAATAATCAGTATTGCTATTTAGCAATAGTAAGGCAAGCGAGCTCCTGGAATTCCAAGAAGGGAGACTTCCTATGATGTCCACCGTGAGGCACAGCAGCAGCATCTCATGAGTGCCAAGCTTTTTATCTGTGCACCCACTCCTATTGTCAAAACCTGTGATGAACAGAGGAGAAAAGATTCATTGGTATGTTTACCTGTCATGCAAGACAAGATATACAGAAATAGATGTTCAAAACACTCATTAATAAGACATAGGTTGTCAGTGTTGTACAGCAGGGCAGGCTAAATCCATTACGAATAAGGACCTTCATTTTAAAGGTAATTTGCACTAAAAGGTAGGCAGACAGCCAAAGGCCCATAACCCTACTATTTGAAGGGCTTTAGAAGAAAGGAAGACAAGAAACCATTTTATTTTAAGGTATTAGTTTATAGGAAATGCTCAATGCCTCTCTGCTTGCGTGCGTGTGTGTGTGTGTGTGTGTGTGTGTGTGTGTGTGTGTACACCTGTGACTGAAAGCAAATCTAAAAGAAAAGTCATAAGCAGAGATGTACCCATTCTCCCATTTTTCATTTAATATGAACTATTCGATATTCAGTAAAGAGAGTTAAACTCAACTCTCAAATTTTGTTCTATTGAGGAATCCATAGAAATAGAAACATGATAAAATTTTTCTTGATTACATTTACTTGAAAGTTTTGGTCAAAGGATCAAATAAACCATGTTGGACATTTATTTTGCAATATAATTTGTCATTGCTAACTTCATAGAACAGATTACCCACAAATGTAGTCTTACCTATATTTGGGATAAAATTTCTGTTAGTTTGCATTGCATTCATTTACATGAATAGGTTTATATGAAGAAAGATTTACATTCGCTCACAGAATAAGAAGTCCTAAGATGGTGGCCCCAGTTGACTAGCCGTTCTATTATGCACATAATCCGCACACGATCTCTCTACGAGTCTACCCATCATCTTTATTATATGGCTTTCTTCTTTCTATTTATTGGCCCATGATTAAAAGAAGGCATTTCAGCTTCAAATTTATATTCTAGAGATAAAAAGGCAAAGGCCCTAAAAAAATACTTGCCAACACAACCTATCTTTATTTTAGAGTCCTAATTCAGTTGAAGTTTATTTACATCTCATTGGATAAGGCTAATTCACATGATGACCCAAAGGTACAGGGCAGTTGGGCAGCTAGTTTTTGGTTTTTTTTTTTTTTTAATCTGGGCACACAGTTGTCCCAAACAAAGGTGCAGTCTGGGTAGTATTAAGGGGAAAAAGTTTATTTGGTTGATGTCCAACCAAGTGTATATCTTTTCTATTGTAAACCTCACCAGCCTTCCTTTAATCTCTTTATACCACCCTCACCTTTCAAAAAGTTATTAAAAAGTGATTTCAGGAATATCTGAGTTCTTTGGAAAAACGAAGGACTATTCTTTCAGAGTGGAAACAAAATTCTTCAAAGTAACCAAAATTTATCAATTATTTGATTATTAATTGACAATTCGATTATAACCAGATATAAAGAAAGAAATTCTAATGTAACCTATAGCAATATTGTATAAGTTATTACTGTGCAAAAATTCATCCATAGTCTCTGAAAATATGACTGCTACCTTAAAACTTACAGAAATCCACCTTTTTCATAGTCATCTTGAGTGTGAAATCCCAGAATTGTGCACTCTTTTGTTGGAGTGTGGAGACCTTAATACTAATTTTTTAAGAAGCTGCCCCCCCATATATTTATAATATTTCAGACATCTTTTTCAAGTATAATCATTTATCCTAGTTCTCAGAGATTTTCTAATGAAAATGCTTTTTCAGAATATATAAAAAATATTTCTTCCTACATTTCTCCGTTGACTTCAACTATTCATTACTTCCAGGCTCCACATGTATGTTGCTATAAATCCAAATTAATAATGGAATTGTTTATGAATTTTACCACAAAATCAAGGAAATCTCTTCCCTCTCTATAATAAAAAAGTTCCTTCTGGAGCATCAGATATGGAAAAGTATGAAGGAATTTTTAAGGAATTCTTAAAACCTGAATTACATAGGTCATTCTGACAGTACCAGAATTCTAGTGCTAATTTCTAAAGTTCACTTAAATGTTGCACATCTGATTTTTGTTTTGTTTGTGCTTTGCTTTTGTTTCAGTGTGAGAGACTGAACCCAGGATCTCAGGCATGCTAAGCAAGCACTCTACTGCTGAGCTCCATCCCTGGCCCCTCATATGTATGGCTATTCCTAAAGAGCAATTCATTCCTAGCTAGATTCTGTAAAAGAAGGAGAAAATTAAGAAAAAAAAACATTGGTAATATGAACAAGATAATGTATAAAACTGAAAAATGACACATTTCCAAAAAAATGAAATATAAGATTAAAATAATCTGATTTCATTATATTCCATATTACCTAAATACAAGCTCAGCAAAAGTAAAAAACCTAACAAGGCTTCCCTCTAAAAATAAATAAATCAGTCATTACCTATCTGGCACCCTGATCAGTAGACAAGCTTCTGTCACATATGTTGGTTAAATAAAAATGACGTGTTTAACCCTAGAATCTGGACAAATAAATAGTACAAGTCTTGAAGATGACAAAGATAATAGATGCCTGGGAAACATGATATACAGAAATCTAAAATTTAAAAGAGCTGAGGATTTTTAACATGAAGAGGGATACCACTGGCTAAGGGGCATAGGTAATAGTAGGAGAAATAGCACAGCACAGATGACTAGAAACAAATATTCATGGATAAAAGACTTTTTGTTTGTTGAAAACGAATGCTGGCACCACTCCTTGCTTATAATTACCATTGGTTTTCCATTGTATATTATTCCTAAAACATCTAGCCCTACAACCACTCCACCATCATCTTACATCATCTGCTTCCATGCCTACTTTTGTGCAGATATGTTGACCTCTGTTGGATTTTTGTCATGCTACATCATTCCTGATGGTCTGCTTTAAAGAGGGCTTTGATGATCACCTTCTCTAAAAGCATATACCATCTCCCCCAGGCACTTTACACACATCTCCTCATGTATTTCCTTCCCTCTCAATATAACCTTCTTTGTTTGTCTACTCACTTCTTCTTTTCCTCTGCACTAGAATGCATGTTCAATGAAGGCAGAGAGCACTTATTTTTATTCACAAATGCCTCTGTTGTATCTAGAACAGTGGTTGGCACACAAAAGGTGCCCACTATATTTTTATTGAATGAATAAATTATGCCAGAATGTGTAATCTGTTTTAATAATGGAAGTTGCAAGGCAATAGATTTATTTTAATATGAGGAAGAACAAAGTAATAATCCATAAAGGCAAAAATGCAATCCTCTTTCATGGAAATATCAAAGCCCAGACTGAAAATGACCTCTTGTACCTGTTTTTAGAAAGAAATTGGATATAAGTTAGAAGACTAAGCAAATAGATCTCAAACATTCCTTGCATGTTTGTAACAGGCAATACTAATTGATTATGCTTTGAGTTTTGTGAGAGGAGGGGCTTTGCCTTATTCATTTTTATATTTTTGGAGAAATGGTTGGCTCAAATAAATTAAATAAAAAAGTCACTTTGAGCTTAATCAATGTTACCAGACACACTTTCTTCTCTGTGTATTCATCAGGGTCTAGTTAGGAAAAAAAAAAAAAAAAAAGACACACCAGTAATTTAGATGAGGAATGGAAAACTATTAACTATGGTGGTTAACTGTGGTAAATGTGGTTAACAATTGATGGGGTAAAGAGAATTCATAGGTGTAAAAATAGATGGGGCTGTCTCCCCTAAGAGCAGAGAGAAAAGAAAATAAGGGAAAACATAGAGATAACGAGGGAATATCAGAGATGTAATAAGAAATCCTTACCCGCCTATGTGGTAAAACACAGATTGTGCCCAAAACTGAGCTACTCATGAAGTGAAACTCCTTCATGAGGAAGAAGTCAATGTTGTCCTCTTCTCAAAGTCTCACAACCTCTCTGTACGCTTATGGAACTGAACACTGAGTCAGAAGGCAAAGAATAACTGCTGTCTGCTGAGTCTAGCTCCAGGAGCACGAAGTTGAACAAAAGACTATGGAATTAGTGCAGAGAAGCAATAAATACCCAGCACACTACAACTTTCACCAAAAGTATTGAAGACAGCTTTTAAAGATCCTTATCCTTTAGCAACATTAAAAAAAAACATAAATATAAGTGGGGAGAATCAGAACTATGTAAGAGTAGAAAAAACAAAACAAAGTTTTTATGAATATTCAAAATGCATGCTTTATGCATTTATGACTGGTACCTATTTTGTAATCGTTATTAAGATTAATTTTCACAAAATCACTGTGAGAAAAATATTAGCCCAAATTTTATAGATGGAGAATCTTCCCCTAATCATATCACTTTCAAATTGCAAGGCCAGAAATGGCAATATACCAAAGTTTATAAATTCCATTACATCTAACTACCTCTCTGGGATATGTGAGGAGTTGAGATAGGATTAGGAAGAAACATATTCACAACAGAAAGTGCTGCCTTTGCTCTTTTCTCCCCCTACCCCACTCATCTTCTTCTTGTTCTATTTATTGCTCTCTTATTTTTCATGGGCAAATTTCCTTACCACCATCTCTAGCACAATGATGTATTAAAACAAAACATGGAGACTCAGCAAATGTAGTAACAACATATAACATACAGGTGGAACTAGCATGTAAACCCAACGTTCCTCATGGGGTAGTAAAATCCAGTTTTCTCTTTCAAATTAAAAAAAAAAGTCAGAAATATGTAGCTATAGACCTATTGTACTCAAAGCTAAGCTTTCAAACCCACAAATCAACAATTAATATTTAAAGAAGAAATAAAAGCCAGGTCGGCAGCAAGCATCCTTTAGAAGTCATCCTAGACACAATTTTTATTGACACTTTCATTTTGTTGACCCATTTTTATGTACTTTTATTATAGAATACCTTTAGTCATACACTTGAGAGCATCATTTCAAAATTCCTTTAAGAAAAAGATAAAAATTTCAGGCACCACTGAATATTTTATTAGTGTTCATTAGGCCCTGAACAATAATGATGAGTCAATCTTGAGTACAAGAGAAAAAAACAACCCTTCAATGTGCACATAAAATGCCACATGGGGTTCATCTGGATAGGAGTATATTTGATATTACTGTTCAGACTTAGCTGGTTTTGGATATAAGCTCTGGAAAGCTTATATCCAAAGCACATTTAGAATTCCTTGCTATTGGCTTTATTACATAACTCAAAAACTTTCAAATACAATCTTAATCACATATTAAGATCTATTAGACACTTGGATAGGAATATAGATCTAACCACTCTGATGATAATGATGTGACCCCTGATCAAAAGGGGTTAAAAGCTCTCCTGAGGAATTTTCTGTTGGTAGGTGTGATCCAGCATGACAGTTTCTTTCAAATCACTAAAATAAGAATGTATGCCAGTATGGTTAACTCACGGTGGCTGAAATTATCATGGGACCTCGAATGAGCCAATAATTTAAAAAGAAGTTGATTCTACAGACTTAAAATGAACATGAGGTTGTCATAGCATCATGAAGACAGATTTACTTAGTTCCTCCAATTCCCCATACCACACATCTGGGAATGTGAGCATGAGTATAATTTCTGAACTCAAAGAGTCACAAAACAATTAACATCTGTTTGGTAGCATTGTAGGATCCAGCTAGCTGCTCACTACTTCCATTTCCTTTTCCACAATTCCCAGAAAGACTGCGTCTTCAATTACTCTTGCAGTTGGTTTGCTCCCCAGCAACTGGATAGTGCTAGAAGTGACGTGACTGGGAAGTGCACACGCCACATCCAGGCCATCCGTCTGATACTGACAGCAAGGGTTCAAAGATAATATCAGTGAGGGTATAGAAGCCGGAGGAACCACGAGACCAAAGAAAACAAGATCCCTGATCTACCACATGGCTAGATACCTACCATCCACCCAATAAAACTATGGCATGCTGGAGAAATATATCATTGCTGAGTTGTATCACTAAGAGTTGGGAATTAATTATCCTGACTAAAGAAGCAACTATTCTTTGTCAAGCACTGAAAGTGGGACAAACAAGGAGAGACACTCTGAGTGTGGTTAAATGTTCATTGATCATAAAGGTAAAGCAGAAACAAGGAGACAGGCAGGGACCACTATATGAGGAAAGTAACAGCTAAACTGTTCATGTTTGCAAAGGGGTAAAAAATAAAATTTCTGTAAAATAACAATATGCAGGGAAAAAAGTTGACAGACTTGTTATTGCCAGGATCTGAAAATTTCCACAAACTACAAATCCATGGAATATACAGTGGGAAAAAGAGGTATTTGATCCAGGCTTTACTTCCATGCCTCAAAGGTAGTAAAAATATGAATTAGCCTTTTCTCCCACAAACATATGCCTAGTGGTTCAGAATCCTGTGTTGTCTTCCAATTGTTGTAGATAGAAAGATATATAGTCATACAGACAAACAGACAAAGACTGTATCTTTGTCCACTATGGCAGAAGGTGACATCTTTTTTTCTGTATAGATCTAGATAGTAAATATGTTAGATATTGTGGCTATAAGACCTCTGCCTACCTACATACTTCAGCCATTGTAACATGGAAGCAGCCATAGACACATAGATAAATGGGCATGACTGTCATCCAGGGGAATTTTACTTTACAAAGTCAGATGTTATCTTATGGTTTATTGACCCTTGCTCAGTAGCGCATCTAGACTGGACTATTTGTTTTGCTTCTCCCAAGTAGCTTGAGTAATTTCTCTGTCCCCTAACCCTCCCCAGCTACCAACCCTGCCTATATCACCATGACTTTCATTTAATCTTACTCATCCTTAAATTTCACTTTACTTTTTACTTTCTCTGGAAGGACTTCCCTGACCTGACTGGTAAAATAAGATTATGTACTTCATGCACATTTACTTCTCCACCCTTTGCACACACACCAAATGTAATATGCTCTTTAATATTTGCTTTTATCTACCATATGTTAATTTACATGAGAGCGAAGCCTGTGTGTGTCCCCTATCCTCAGCACAGCTCAGTGAGGAATGATGCACAATAGATATTGGTTGAATATAATTTAATAAAATAGAAATGGATTGAATTGAAAGAGAAGAGTCAGTTTAAAACTTAATATTTAAAAAAGCATTTTTTACAATAAAAACAAAGAAATGAATAATTAAAAACACTCTTAGGAACTGTAAAAAAAAAAATAATAAGGGCTAAATGACAGAGAAAACTGCAGTGGTCACCTTTGTATGTTTCAAAACCCCAATGGATGCCTGAAATGGCAGATGGTACTGAACCTTGGGTGTTCAGTCCTTGCCTATAATAAAGTGTAATTTATAAATTAGGCAAAGTATAGGTTAACAATAATAGTTAAACTAATCTAAAATAATTATCATAGTATCCTATAGCAAAGTAACTTAAAATTCATAAACTATTTATTTTTAGAATTCTTTCTTTCTTTCTTTATTTTTGTGGTACTGGGGATTGAACTCAGGGGCATTCTACCTTTGAGCTATAGCCCCAGCCCTATTTTTTATTCTTTATTTTGAAACAGGGTCTCACTAAGTTGCGGACGGCCTCACTAGGTAGCTGAGGCTGGTCACGAACCCAGGTCCTACGGTCTCAGCCTCCCAAATGCTGGGATTACAAGTGTGCGCCACCACGCCTGGCTTTCTATTTAATATTTTTGATGATGTTTGACCATAAGTAATTGAACCACAGGAAGGAAAACTGTAGATTAGAGAAAGCTAATGTACTACTGTATAGGTAAGCATACTTTGGAAAAATGTTGAATATAGGGACAGTAAAAATATTCTTGAATATGCTGGTGGAAAAAACACAAAATTGAAAAAAATATAATTTTTTACCATCAAATAAATATGAGTCTCAAACATTATTGGACAAAAAGTAAATAAATATGTATTTTATTGCTTTTTAATTTGTTATTTACATGTGAAAGAAACAGTTTTTTTTCCAGATATGCCATTGTTCAGATATACCAACTTATCTTATTCCTTTTTTGAAAAAAAATATATTTTACATGATACTTGAAAAAATTTTTATTTTATATAATACATAAAAAGTTGATCAATTAATGAAACAAATATGATAGAATAGTTATGGAAAAACAACTAAAATACTTAAAATTTGTATTAAATCAAATTAAGTGTAGATTAGAATTGAGTCCTATTAAATGTGAATTGAATACGAAGTAATTCTAAAAACAGGATATTTATAAGATGAGTATGTGATAATCTAATGGCAATAATATGGTTCTTTATCCAAATTTCTATATTTAAAATCTGGAAGTAAAGTGAAAAATAGAAGTAAAATTTTAGCAAATGCTTTATTTTACTTGGAGGTAACTTTTAATTTTCATCTTATTTTAATACCCAGTGATATATTAATAAAATCTTATACACAGTTTGAATAAAACCATAAAAGTAATTAAATAGTGAATGCCAAAAAGTTAAAATAAATAAGATCTACATAGTAAAATATCAACAAACAGAAAACATAAGTTGCTAGAAAGCAAATATTGGTTTAATGAATGAATGTAAAAAGGTTGTTCTTTTATCTTAAAAAGCAATGACTCTCATGCTGTATTTTTTATACAGTCTGATAGACATTTTTTCAAAGAAGAGATGCAAATGACCAACAAATACATGAAAAGATACTGCACATTATTAATGAGAGAAATACAAATATGACCCACAATGAGATACTACTCTGTACTTATTATTATCACTGTAAGTTAAAAAGATAGATAATAAAAAGTGTTGAAGCTGGACGTAGTGGAGCACACTTGTAATTCCAGTACTCAGGAGGCTGAGACAGGAGAATCACAGGTTCGGGAAAACCTCAACAAATAGACTCATCAACCTAGTGAGACCCTGTTTCCAAATAAGAAATAAAGTTGGGCTGGGATTGTAGCTCACAGGTAGAATGCCTCTGGGTTCAATCCCAGTACCACAAAAAAAAAAAAAAAAGGAAGGAAGGAAAGAAGGAAGGAAGGAAAGAAAGAAGGAAGGAAGGAAGGAAGGAAGGAAGGAAGGAAGGAAGGAAGGAAGGGGGGAAGGAAGGAAGGAAGGAAGAAAAAAATATACTTGGGAAAAACGTCTGGTAGATTTTCAGAAATTGAACATAAGATACGATTTGAGCCAGGCATGGTGGTACACACCAGTGTCAGAACTTGGGAGGTTGAGACAGGAGGATAACAGGTTCATAGCCAGCCTAAACAACTTAGAGAGCCCCTCTGCAACTTAGTGAGGCCCTCTTTCAAAAATTAAACTGTGGCTTGGAGTATAGCTCAGTGGTAGAGTTAAATCTCTAGTACCACAGGACAAAAAGAAAAAAGATGATTTTGTTGAGCAATTCCACCCAATTTAAGATAAATTAAAACTCAAGTACACATACAAATTCATACACAAATGATTACTTATCAGAGACAAGAGTAGAAATGACCTCTTGACCATCAGTTGATGAACAGATGAAGAAAAGTTGGTACATTCATATGATAAATAGTATATACAGCTATAAAAGAATGAGCAAAATACATGTTGTGACATGAAAATATTAAGTTATGAAAGAAAGTGGATACAAAAGGCCACATGCTGTGTGAAATGCTTATATGAAATGTTCATAACAGGCAATGTATATAGACAGAAAGTAAACTAGTGAATGCCTGGGATTGGAGGTAGAGGATGGGGTCATGGGGAGATGATTACTTAAAGTGTACAGGATTTTGCTTTGGGTGATTAAATTGTCCTATAATTGTGGTGATGGTTGCACAGCTCTATGATTACACTAAAGACCCCTAAATTGTACACATATATTGGTTGGACTTTATGATATATTAATCAAATCTCAAAGTTATTACCTCCAGAATATAGAACAACTACAAGCTATTCTGAAGAGACATACTTAAAGATAAAAGAAGATTTAGCAAAGATCAGCAAGCAAATTAAAGGAAAAAATAAAGATAAGCATATTAATTTTTTTTCTTTTTTCTTTTCTTTTTTTTTTTTTGCGGTACTGGGATTGAACTCAGGGGCATTCTACCTCCGAGCTATACCCCCAGCCCTATTTTTTTATTCTTTATTTTGAAACTGAGTCTCACTAAGTTGCAGAGTGCCTCACTAGGTAGCTGAGGCTGGCCACGAACCTGGATCCTCCGGTCTCAGCCTCCCGAATGCTGGGATTACAAGCGTGCGCCACCATGCCCGGCTAGCATATTAATTTTTGATGAAGAAGAATTTAAGAGAAAAGTCATTAAGTAAATTAAATAAAACCACTTCATATTAACAGATATAAATCACCATGAATATATAAAAGTTATCAATATTTGTTCCTTAAAATACAATTTTAAAATAGAGGCAAAATTAATAGAAATATAGGAATATATTTATAGAACTATAGTTCCTATAGAAAAGTACACTGATGAATATAGTAAATTAAAAAATAGTTAAAATCAGAGAATAGAGATTTGAATGATATATCTGGAGCAGACTTTTCAGAAGTACCCATCAAATACTTGCACAAATTTAAACCAATTACAGCAAAAAAAAAAAAAAAAAAAATCTTACTGAAAACTTTACAGCATAAATTAGAAATACTACATTCTCTAACAATAATGAAGTAAAATTCAAATTAACACCATGTTTTATACAGCAACAAACATAGCATTTTGAAAATTGCAAATTATTGTGTTATTTCCAAAGGCAGCTCTGTTTCAAACTCTGAAACTGAGTTCTAAAATCTATACCTCTTCCTTAGTTTTATTTTCTAATGGCTCCAGCCCAATTTCCTTTCCCTTTATATCTGTTATTGCTTAGTCTAATTCATGAGACTATTAATTTCACATAGGGTATTGTTTTCTATTTAATTCATTCATGTAAGTTCCTTAAGGACAGAGATACTGAATAAATTTCTTTAGTAAATAATTTCTTTATTAAAGAAATTTATTATCACTACATTTGAGTATCTTCCTAAACATAGAAAGTACTTGGCAAATATTTATTAATTGATTTTATTGTATAATTGAGAAGGCAGTGAACTATAAATTAAGGGACAAGAGTTCTTGACCATTTTTGGAAAGGTTTAATGACTCCCAGCATGTCATTTAGCCTCCCTAGATTTTAATATCCTCCTTCATTAAATGAATTAGTATTAAAATACTTCTAAGGTTCCTTCCAGTTGTAAAATTGTATGATTGAACTTACAGGGGAAAAAAAGACATTCTTCAGTACACCAGAAATTTCCCCTGCCTGGGCAGAAACACTAGTTTCTTTGAATGTCAGGACTTGAACAGATTGTGCATTGTCAAGAAGAGAGTCACCCTCAATTACTCATCAATGGTGGAATGTTTTGTGGTTTATTCTCACTAACCCAGTGTTTCCTTATTACCACCCACTCAGGTCCAAGGGGGATATACATGTGTCTGAGTATGTGTGTATTTTTGCCTCTCTGACGACATTCCAAGACTAATATAAACAGCTTTTAAATTACCCATTATTCCGTCACTTCTCTCCTCCATTAGAAAGAGGTTAGCCTGTATTTACATTTGGAGTTCTAATATTCTACCCTCTCACTACTCTTCTCTTTCTTAAATACCAATTGCTTTTCTCTTCTATATGCAGCCCACATTTTGAGTATTTCTTTAAATTTATGCACCAGCAGAAGTTTCTGTGCTCACAGTTTAACATCATATTGTATTAAATAATGTATTATTGCAATCATAATTATATAGTGCATTTTATCTAATCAATACGTATAATATATTGCATATTATATTTAATATAATACTGAATTAATTAATTTATTGCTTGAATATAAAAATTAAAGAAAACATCTCAAGAGATTTAAGAGCATAAGTGAGATTATGTATGATTTTTACATTTCTCTTTTTCTACAATATTATAGGATTGTAATACTCCTCAGTTCCTTGAACCCAAATCAAAGAAATTATCACACAATTCTTTATTAGTCTTCATTGCACTTTAAGAGAAGATGATACATTAAAAAGTTGAGACTAATAGATTCAAATGTACTCTAAACATAAATATCTTAATGTATAAATGTCTTAGTTATTAATATTGAGCCTTGGATTAATAATAACTTTGATCTTATGATAGAGTCAAAATATGCTCATTTCCTCCATAATATTCTTCTTAAGACAAGAAAGAAGAACAGTTAACTTGAGTAAGATTTTCAATTATCATTGGGCAAAAATAAAAACTCACAGTTAACTAGAAAACTCAATTAAAACATATTCTCTAAACATCCATTAGTCAGACAAGTTTCAATTTTTTTCAGGGCCTTGTACAAAAACTTCTTTTAATTATAGTAATCTATAAACAATGCTAATTATTCACATTGATAAATTGAACACTAAAGTCCATTCACTAATTAAAACAGAATCTAAATTGATGTGCTCTCACCAAGACTTTATATGACCATTACCCATCCTTTTTCTTACTGCCAAACTTAAATGAACTCATCCAATAAAGTCTGTTTTACTGGGTGTGCTTTCATAAAACTTTCACATTTTACCATATAGTAAAGTGAGAATTTATGCTAAATACTTCACTATTCCCCTAAAGATAAATCTGAATGAATAAAATATTAAATGATGTAGCAAAGTGTATTATTGTAAAACTAAATTCCTCCAAATGTATTAATAATCTCTAATGTTGATAAGTAAAAGACTTTAATGTTTTTTTTGTAGGTTCCAATCTCACTAAGGCTAACACTAAGCCTACTTCTAGGACATTCCTGCCAAGTCCTATCAGATACAAAAAGAAATACATTGTGTGATTCACTAACTTACAGACCCAAGGTTCACCACACATCATCCACTTCTCAGGGGCTGGGTTGCTTTCAAATTCTAAGATATGGCCAGAGATACAAGTTACTGACTCCATCTGCAGAGCAAGGAGCAGCAGGACCAGATGTCACAGAGCTGTCAAGGTAAAGACAAAATGCTCCTCCCCTTTCATATTAGCTAAGGGCACATGCACAGCTTTCAAAGACACTGAGAGAACCTCCCCTGCTGATCACTGGGGGAGTGTGCATACAGGGCAATAAGGACAAAGTGTGGGGGGGTCTATGAGAACCCTAAAAGTATGCTAGTGAGGAGGAGCAGAGAAGCATCCCGAATGTCTCTCCAGGATTTTTTTTTAATTTATGTTATTTTCTTCTTGGATTTTTGGTGGAGATCAGAAACCCAGGAGGCCTGAAAACTGCTGAGAGTATTTTATCACATAGAAAAGTCATCATAGCACATCTCATCTTTGACAATTACTCCTCAAAAAAAGATCCTATTCCAGCTGGGCATGGTGGCACATGCTTGTAATCCCAGTACTTGGGAGGCTGAGACAGAAGGATGGCAGGTTTGAAGCTAGCCTCAACAACTTAGTGAGGCCCTCCGTGGCTTAGTGATATCCGGTTCCAAAATAAAGAATAAAAATAGGGCTGAGGATGTAGCACAGAGGTAGAATACCCAACACTCAATCCCCAGTACCACACACACACACACACACAAACACATAAAAGTCCTAATACAAATGGCTCTATTATTTTATACTGTCTGATTTGTAAACTACATTGGGATGAGGATGATAGTATACATGTATTAAATTAACACTTGGCCTGAGGCTGTCTCCTTACTTCAAATCTCTATGTAAGGAACTGCAACCTAACTTAGTATATAAACAAACTAATATCTCACAAGTAGTGTATTTTTTTAACAGATTGCCAAATCTCTGCTAATCATAGTAGCTGAGCTATAGCCAATGATTGTTTCTAACTGATCAGACCATGTCCAAACAAAGCAAAAGCCTACTAAGAACCAGTCAGAATATTTCTGGACTTGACCTCCCCATTCTGTGTATAAATCCTCACTGCCACCCTTGTAATAGAACTCTTTGGACCTCTGCTGGGTAGGGATGTGCCAGGATTAATGAGTCATCCTTTGATCAAATAAACCCTACTAAATCTAAATTGTCTGAGGTTTTGCTTTTAACAGATCTCACTCTTCATTTCCTAGAATTTTGTGAAACAAGATTGCATGCCAAATAGCATCCTTGCTTCCTGCTGTTAGTAAAGAATGGAGAAGGACTGGCAGTGTAGCTCAGTGACAGAGCACCTGCTTAACATGGTGAGGCCCTAAATTCCATCCCCAGCACTGAAAAACAAAACAAAACCAGAATGGTTATGTATTTTTTTATCTGAGCATCTTCCCTGGACTTCTATATTTCTGGTACAAAAAGCCAATAGATCCATTTCTGACACCTGCTTTTGTGGAAGGCTTTTGTTTTGCTCCAAGCAATTAAAATAGGTCACGTTTTTCCTGGCTAACTGCGAAGTGTTACAACCCAAGCACAGTGTTCATGGTTGTGTCGATAGAGTAGAGAGATGTGAGGAATCGGGCAGGGTAGGCCTGGGGAGTTGATGGGTGGTTTCCCCCTCTAAGTACAAGAAAGAGACAAGAGCCTGTGACTTGTTTCTGATAGTTGGTGGTAAAAAGAACCCTGTGATCTTCAGGCTCTGAGGCCCCCGTGTTTTAAGATGAGTGGTGAGCTGCTTCAGGGCATTTATGTTTAAAAAAGCTCAGTGGAGCAAGGAAAGATAAGGAAGCAAGCAAAGATTAATTCTGAAGTTCTTGTTAAAACCAAACACTTTAATCCCAGAAAAGATGGGGAAGAAAAGTCTCTTTGTCTAGTAACTCAGCTGAGTTCATTTTCAGCATTACTAGGAGGCTGACGTATATGTGGCAGGAAGAGGGGGTGGAGATATGTTTAAAACAATTCCCTCTTTTCTGAGTCAGCCTCTAGTTCATCCACCGTGGCCACTGTGTCTGTCTCTTGCCAATGGACAAGGATTTCAAGATTAACTTGATGAATCAAAGAACCAAATAGGGAGAAAGCTGTTGCAAAACTGTGGGGAAAAATGTTTATTTCCTGGCATTCTCGTCATTTTCGTATGTCGTTAGCTATAAGTGCAAAAACCAGGCAGTAAACAAGGATGGGCTGTAAACATGCTCTTGAAAACTAAAGGAAGTCACATGTTCAAGACAACTTAATGCCTTATGTGCTTCTTTTTGAACCCCTGCACATTTATTGGCAATGTTTTATAAATTCGTTGGTTTTTTCGACAAATGTGTCTTTAATTGGGAGGAAGTTCAAAGAGGAAAGGTGATGTCTATTTTTTTTTTAATTCTTTACTTATTGATTTACTTGAAAAAGGTAAAAGAGAAAAGGAGGAAGAGAAGGAGAAAGAGATGGGTAAGGAAGAAAGGCAGAGAGAGATAAAAGGACAAACTTGGGGAAATGTTTGGGCATTCATTGTAGGTCACTGAAAGAAATTACAAAAGCAACATCAATTGCTCTTTGATCACATAAACACATATTTTACCACAGGAGTCGGATAATGCAAAACTCTGGCCCAGGATACAACTTCTGGGGTGCCAGTCTCCTAAGTAAAAAGCTTTACCTTGCTTCAGACATTGAATTCTGGAGCACACTCTGGAAAGATCCTCTCAAGCAGCTATGGACAGAAAACTTTTATAGAATGGCCACAGTGGAGTAAAGACAAGATATTCATGGGGCCTCCCTGAGTTGTTATAATTCAACACACAACCTGAGAGTAATTATGCTAAGCATTATTATTTCTGTATATTAGCTTAGAGCCACTGATCCTCTAAAACAGATTCTCACAGATGACCTTGCAGTATTTGGATCTGATGTTTTATTTGGAGGTGTCCAAACCCTGGAAAGTGCAACCTCCTGCTGCTTGCAGACAACTGTTATAACAATTGCCCTCTACAGTGGTATATGCTTTGCCTGATGCGAAAAGGGTCTGTAGAGGAGAAAGACATAGAAGTCTTGCTATGAGTATCAACAAGTTCAAGAAAAGATAATTCAAGAACTTGTAATCAGCTCCCCATTTAGTTGGCACATTGCATGTATCTACTCAAATTTAGTCTGAGAAAGAGGAGAGTTATAAATCACAAAAGTGTAATTACTTGGAGTTTCTAAGGAAACATTCAGTATATACTTAGATAAATTGTGAAAATAGTGAAATGAACTTCATTTTCTTAAGATCTAACCCGAGGTTTTGTCCAGTTCCACAATGGCAGACCCATAGTATATATAGTCATTCCCTCCTCCTGAACCAATCACAGACACATTACTTTCCCTACTAGAACAGAAGCCGTTTTATGTTTTTGTTGTTGTTGTTATCATCATTATTTTATACTGGGGATTAAACCCAGGGGCATTCTACCACTAAGCTATACTCCCAGTCCTATTTTATTTTGAAACAGGGTCTCACTAAACTACTGAGGGTCTCACTAAATTTATGAGGTTGACTTCAAACCTGTGACCCTTCTGTCTCAAGCTCCCAAGTGATGAGATAGCAGACATGCACTGCTGTGTCCAACTTGAAGTTCTTAAAAAACAACAAACAAAAACACTCCTAGAAGTTCCCTGCATTCATTCTGAGTTGATCCATGTGTGAAAATCTATTTACCATCATTTGTCTAAACCATAACTTTGGAACTCTTCATGGATCTTCCCTGGGTTGTACAAACCCCAGGTTGAACACAGTCACTCTCTGATCAGTGATGACAGTTTGTATTTTGCATCTTTCTACCATTGGATATAATTTAGATTTTATTCTTTTTTTTTAATGCTTCAGGTTTTCTCATTTTGAACCATAGTATTCTCCTTAGAATTTTTTACATTAATTGAGGAATTAAAAAAATAGATTCACCAAGGAATGTGGTGGTTTTCCAGAACGTGAAGTTATTGAAAATCTGACTTTGACTGTCCACTGGAAAAAAATGAAAAAGTCTTTGATCCTTATTTATGAGTTTTCATTTTAAAATGTGGGAAATGTTCTCTGGGATGAAAGTGAGTCACTTAACATCCAAATTTCTCACTGAAGGAAAATATATACCAACTAATGGAAAAGATCTGTCTAGATAAGAAACATCAAAATAAGATCTGTAGAACTTTACGCTGACCTCCAAGCACATAAATTCAAGGCTTGCAAATATTATCCCTATAACAACCATTGCACAAAGAGTGTTCAATTCAGTAATTATGCCTTAGATCTGAAAAAAATTAACTACAAAGCCCTAAGATAAATGCCACTCTGGAAGTATTCTTCACTCTGAGAAGGGACTATTTCCACAAAGGCACTTTACGGTGCTGTCAGATTCTCTGTCTTTTAACGCGTTTTCCCTTAATTTGTACTCCCCAATATTAAGACCTCATGCTTTATAAGACTTATAGAGTTTAATTAAAAAGAGAATTTTAGTCGAAATAATATCATATTTAGAACAGTTATTTAAACTTCTGGGTCATTGATGGACATCATAATGGTACAATATGCAACCATTGCTGACCTCCCGGAGAAAGCTCACTGGACTTGATTACTAATGAGCATCCCATATCCACTTGGCAACTTTCTTGCTCAGGGATCTTGAAGAAATCAATTAACTCCTTTAAGCTAAAGAAAAAAAAATTGCTATAGTTTACAGACTCTACTGGACTTTATTTTTTATTTATTTATTTATTTATTTATTTATTTATTTATTTATTTATTTATTTATTTTTGCAGTACTGGAGATTGAACTCAGGGGCATTCAACCTCTGAGCTACACCCCTAGTCACATTTTTTATTTTTTATTTTGAAAGAGGGTCTTACTAAGTTGCAGAGGGCCTCACTAGGTAGCTGAGGCTGGCCGCGAACCTGGATCCTCTGGTCTCAGCCTCCCAAATGCTGGGATTACAAGTGTGCGCCACCACGCCCGGCTCTACTGGACTTTATGATAAAAATATGAATATAAAATTGTATCTTAAGATGAATTGCACATAATTTAAAGAGGAAATAGAAAGATATAAAGCACCTAGATTTCCTAGCATATACTCAAAGTAGGGACAGAGACCATCTTTATCACAAGTTTGTTTATGTAAATGTATTTCATGAATGGCATATTTGTACCATTTACTTATTTATCAAACACCAGTGCATGCAGATACTATCATACCATACCATAGTGAATGAGTTGTCAATTTTTTTTAAGTGGAGATTAAATTCAAGGGCATTCTATCTCCATATACTCCCAGACTTTTTTATTTTATTTTTTATAAACAGGGTCTTCCTGAGTCTTGAAGTTCTAGCTAACTTCTGAAGCTATCTTCAAACCTGTAATCCTCCTGTCTCAGCCTCCCAAGTATTGGGATTACAGGCATGTGCCACCATGCCCAGCGAATTGTCAAATTTAATGGACTATAATTACTGACTCAACCATAAGTAAATTACACTTCAAGGAGGTTAAATACCTTGTCCTACATAATAGATTCTAAGAAATAAGGTTTGAAACTGGGTCTAGTAAAAAAGTAGTCAGGTCACTTGTCAATATTCCATAGTACCTCTTCTGTGCCTCTAGTAGTAAGGGTGGAGTGGTGTTCTCTAGAGAGTGTGAAGCATCTCAAGTCCCTGCCGGGTACTTCGCTGTAGCAGTTACCTCCAGTAATCAGTTCAAACCCTTGTTGTAGTAGTATCTCATCAAGAAGGAGAGCCCAGTATAAGACTATTGGAAATACACCCGAGAGAATTGCTCCTGCTTTACCCAGAGCAGAGATAACTTTTTGACTAGTTAAAAGAGTCTAGCCTAAAGTCACTAAACAGTCACTATATAAGAACATATATATTTGCACCATTGCAACATAAGCACATATAGCTGCAGAAGTCATTCTAACCCAATTGTCCTTCCTTTACTGTCAGGATCAAAAACAGCATTAGTATTTGAGATTTTTTTTTACTTATGTGACAATTCAACATGAGAGTTAAGAATATGGTGTTTAACTAATCCAGAAAGCCAGTTTTGTTTGTTTGTTTAACATAGAGACAAGTTAAAGACAAAAGCAATCAAGAATTCAGATAAAAACACAAAGAAGCAAAACTCAGTTTCAGAGAAAATGTCAGTCACCAAAGCTGGAACTTTGGAGTGGAGGTAAGGCAGCTTAGTAACAAAGAAGTAATATGCAAAGTCCAGAAAGAGCCAATTAAAGCGCCTTAAGCAAACTAAAGTACTTGCTCCCAGCATATAGGAGGTGGGGAACCCCTTCAGAGTGGGAAGGAAAACAGAAGCAAGGTCCCATGAGTAGAGATAAGCTATATTTGCTAAGAATGAATCAATCATATTTAGTGAAATATACTGGTGAGAGGGTAACTTGTATTTATTTGCTCATTTGCCAGATTTATTTGAGCACCTTCCATGTTCTAGTATCTGTTTTAGTTCTATAGATAAACTACCTAATGTATTGAAGAAGAGAATAGGACCTGAGCAATGGTTGAAGAATGGATATGATACTAGTCGTCAGAATAGGTGGAAGGGCTGGATGTGGTGGCACATGCTGTAATCCCAGAACTTGGAAGGATGAGACGGAGGATCACAGGTTCACAGCCAACCTCAGCAATTTAGCAAGACTCTAGGCAACTTAGCAACACCCTGTTTCAAAACAAAAATTAAAAAGGCTGGGGGTGTGGCTAGGAGGTAGAATGCCCCTAGGTTCAATTCTCAGTACCACACAAGAAAAAAGAAAAGGAAAAAGAAAAGAAACAGGTGGTGGAAAGTATTCTAACTAAAGGAAAACACATTAACAATGGAAGAGAAAAAGCAAAAAAGATATAGGGATGATGAGCAGTAGTTTTAGACCCCAAAGACCATATTAAACTATAGTGAATAATTGGGCTGGATAAGTAGGGTGGGAGCAGGCTTGACTTTAGGCCTGATAATAATTATAATTTTATAATTATAACAACTACCATTCATCAGCACTCATTATATATCAGGAAAAAGACTAGCCTATACATACGAAATCCTTCTAATCATCTTATGAGCTAGGTATTAATATCCATGTTTTATAGATGAGGACCTTGAAAGTCATAGATTAGGCAACTATCCCAAAGTCACAAACTGATAGAGCCTAGATCTATTTGTACCTAGAGATGTGTTTTCTTTTTTCTTTTGTTAATATACTTTTATGGGTGCATCGTAGCCTCATATCAGAATGTAGTTCAGACCGATAGAGACATACATGCACATGGCATTTGTCATGAAGATGTTAGGGCTGGGAAAGGTATGTGAAACCTCTCCACACTCATCATAAGGGACACACCCAACACTCCCCTAACTTAAGACACTCCTATAACTAGAGAAAAGAATATGAGGTTTTTAAATCAAAGTTTCTTGTGACATGAGAGTCTTCAACAGTGAAGACCCAAAGATCCAGGGAAAACTGTCTATTTTTATGCTTAAGTTTGAGGAATAAACAGTCATGTAGAAATAGGATTGAACAAAAGAATGTGATCTAGTGTAATAGACTGAGGTGTGCCCAGTAAGATATGTCTGTTTAGCTTCTTCCTGGCCTCTTTGGGCAGCATTTCTTCATCTGGGGGATGGGACAAGACCCCTCTAGAGTGAGGATCTTTGAGAAGGGAGAAAAAAACTGTCTAGGTTTCATGGCTGGCTATGAGGGAGAGGGGATCTAGTTTCTATCACCTGCTTGGGGAAGAGAAATTCTGTATTCTCTTACTCATTTCAGGGAAGAAAGAGGGGGTGAGAAGCAGGGGGAAAGGAGATCAAAGAGACCTTGCTTCTGAGCCCATCCAACCTCCTTTAGTTCAAAGTACTCTGCATGTCAAATGTCATACTCTGGGATGTGATATTTTAAGTCTCAGCTTGATAGTGCTACTGTATTAAAAGTTTCTGATATCTCTCTTGCAAATAAAAGGAATTTACTTAAGGGCTTTTATTTGAACTTTCCAAACTTCCTGAAGTGTCCTCAGTCCTCTTCTCTCTTGACATATTGTCAGATTTTACTGTACTTGGTCCTTTCTCCTTGACTTCATTTGCCTCCAGGAAAAAAACAAAAAACAACAACGACAACATTGTCTTGATTTTTTTTTTCAGTACGGGGGATTGAACCCAGGGGCAGTCTACCTCTGAGCTATACCCCAGTCCTATTTTTTATTCTTTATTTTGAAACGAGTTCTTATTAAGTTGCAGAGGGCCTCACTAAGTAGCTGAGGCTGGCCGTGAAATTGTGATCCTCCTGTCTCAGTTGATTTTTCAGGTATTTCTCCTTGAAGAGGAGTCTCTTCTCCTCAATAAGCTGCTGCGTAGGTGACCCCACATTTCACATTTCACTGATCACTTCTTGTCTTTATTAACACTCACTCTCACTGATGATCTCGTCAGCCTAGTTGGCTTTTTTTAAAAAATAGATTTTATTGTGTATATTTAACGTTTACAATATAATTTTCAGAGATACACATAGAATATTAAATGCAGATTAGCATACCCACTGCCTCACATAGTTACTTTTTTGCAACAAAAATGGTAAAATCTACTATTTAACAAAAATCCTTATTATGCTATAATTTTATTAGGTATAGTCCTTATGTTATACATTAGATTTCTAGTCTTGTTCACCCTACATATCTGCTTTGTATGCATTGATCTGCATCTCCCATTTTCCCTTCCCCAGCCCATGGTGACCACTGTTTTATTTTGGCTTATTTTACCCAGATCTTCTGTATGCTGATGAGTCTCAAATCGATGTTTCTAGCCCATATCCAGGTGATTTATCTCCACTTGATAGACTAAAGCCTAACTCCTAATCTTCCCTCACCAGGGTCAGCTCCACCTGTAGTCTTCTACTTATTTGTTGATAGCAACTCTGCCTTCATGATTGCTTAAGTCAAATCTGTGACATCATTTTAGACTCCTCACTTTCTTTCACATCCCACCATGAAGAACGATGGAAATGTTCGAAATATCCAGAACCGGTTTGCTCCCCACCACCTGCTCTGCTGCTACCCAAGACAGAGTCACATGAATGCAGCATTACCTTAACCAGTTAAGGCTTAGAGCAAGGCTCAGCCTGCTAAATAAAGGATGTGTGACATTTCTCGCTTTACATTATTTTATTCTAGATATTTTGGGTTTTGCTTCCACATTAAAAAAGATTTTTTAAGAGGCTCAGAATGCTGTCATCAGGAGAACAAAGGCCTAGGCCTGGCTCAGAGGCATACATTAGCTCTACAAATACCGGCAGCTGAATCAAGAGAACTTAGGTTTCTTATCATAAGACAGAAGGAAGCTCTAAGACGAGAAAGCTTGCCAAACTTTCTGCTTACCTAAAAACTTATTAGCTACCTTTTAGCTGCCTGAGCAAATAACCCTTCCCCAATTCCCACCCCATTCTCTCCCCTCTCCCTCCTTCTCATGTTCAGTTTAGAGATTGACTTTGATATGTTTGTGAATGTACATCATTTGCATTAGGGTATTCCCCTCTTCCCCCTCATCACCTTCAGTTAGGTCACCTTTTTTGGTCATCTAAGGTAAGAAGGAGTATAAGCTTTTAATAGACATTTTTATCTGTGTTGTTGTTCGCTCTTAATAGTTTCCAAATTGCCTGGTACATAGAAAGTCTTCCATAAATGTATAAATGTATGTTGATATTCATTTATGTGTTGAGCAAATGAAATAAGCAGATGCAGTATGAATATTCTGCATTTCCCTCTCTTTATAAATACTTGTTTTTCCCCAAGTGCCTAAACAAAATCATTTATATCTTCTAAGAAGTGACATCATCCTGCCTGGACACTTTTTAAAATTTGAGTGAGGAGTGCAGATAAGTAAAGACGATTACTCTATAGACACAGGTCTTCCCACATCTGAATTCACATTGAAGGGTGCATCTGGCACATTGTACATGATCAGTAAATACTTGATTCATGAAATAAGTAATAGCATTTTAGTTTTTGCAATACAGTGGGAAAATAGATGGCCAGATGCTGACACAGAAAAACTATGGGGAAAACAGTTGAAAATAACAAAAAAAAATCACTCTGTAGGTAACAAAATGGTTATAATTTCCAAATATAGGGACATGTCACATGCATATTCAATGATAAAAAGGTGAACATGGAGAGAAATTAGTGAATAGCTCTGCTTTTACTATACTTTAACTTGAATGTATGATGGGAAATGTAGACATCTTACATAGAAAATACTGTAAAAGAATAATCAGAAAATTTAGAATGAATAAATCTTAACCTATCTCCAAAAATATAAAACTCATTTCAAGTGAGATCACATGATACAGTATCACACACTGGACCCATGTGTGAACATTTGCACACGCACAATACATACTCACTTACACACACACACACACACACA
This sequence comes from Graphiurus murinus, assembly GCA_004027655.1. Taxonomy (NCBI): domain Eukaryota; kingdom Metazoa; phylum Chordata; class Mammalia; order Rodentia; family Gliridae; genus Graphiurus; species Graphiurus murinus. The sequence goes on from PVLC010014277.1 coordinate 34,509, forward strand.
CACACACACACACACACACACACACCACTGATGCAATAAAAACTAGCCATCTAGTCTTAAAGATTAAGAGACTTCCTTGACAAGAACTCCAGAGCTCAGGAAATAAAGCTGAGTATCAATAAATGGATGGCATCAAATTAAAAAGCTTCTGCACAGCAAAGGAAACAATCAGAATTTGAAAAGATAGCCAACAAAATGTGAGAAAATTTTTGCCAGCTACTCCTCTGATAAAGGGCTAATATTTAAAATACACAAAGAACATAAAAGACTTAAACTAAAAAAAAAAAAACTAAGCCAATCAAAAATGGGAAATTGAACTGAATAGACACTTTTAAAAAGTAAGAAATACAAATAGCCAACAAATACATGAAAAATGTTCAATATCATTAGCAATCAGGGGAATGCAAATCAAAACTACTGAGATTTCATCCAACTCCAGTTAGAATGACCATCATAAAGAATACAAACAATAGTAATTGCTGGCAATGATGTGGGGAAATAGGAACACTTAGAGGTGTGTAAATTAGTACAATCACTATGAAGAGCAGTGGAGATTAGAAGTGAAACCACCATATGACTCAGCTATACTACTCCTTGGCATCTTTCCAAAAGAATTAAAGTCAGAATACTATAATGATACATACATATCCTTGTTCATGGTAGCACAATTTACAATGGCCAATTTAAGGAACCGACCTAGGTGACCACTAACAGATGAATGGAAACAAAAAATGTGGTCTGAATATTCTACTCTGTCATAAAGAAGAACAAAATTATGTCATTTGCAGGAAAATGGATGGAACAAGAGTATTGTGCTAACTGAGATCAACCAGTTACAGAACTTCAAGGGTTGAATGTTTTCTCTCATATGTGGAAACTAGACAGAAAATAAGAAGGAAAGGGGAATTCAAATAAATGAGGAGAGAGCCAAATAGAATAGCAGAAAAAGTCTGAAGGAAGGAGGTGGGAAGGGGAAAAATAAAAACTGATAAAAGAAAGCTAAGCCTATATATGAACATATCACTACCAATCTCATTAATATTTACAGAGAAGAGTTGGGGAGCAGAGTGGGATTCAGAGGAAACACACCAAGTATTGTGTGCATATATATTTGTATCACTTTGAACTTCACTATGATGTATAATTACAATGCATCAATAAAAGTATATAAAAAGAGTAAGGATATAAGAAATTGTACATAAGTAGCTTCGTTTTTACATCTTCTCTTATGTTTTCACAGGAAAATTTTATGAGAAAAATTACACAGATTAGCTACTCAAAATCAATCTATTTATACTGATGAACTCTTGCCCTTTATGAAAAGCCCTGGCCCCTGTTTGAAGAAACTGTCTTTAAAGGTGAATCTCATCATTCTACTCCTAGAATTCTCAATGGAATTTGCTTTGGTATAGATTAAATTTTTATTTCAGTGCACTAAGTTGCTAGTTGATAAATATCTAGGGGCTGGGGGTATAGCTCAGTGGTAGAATGCTTGCTTGGTGAGACTCTGAGTTCAATCCCTAGGGGAGAAAATTCCTTAACATTTTTTCTTAAAGCACTAGTGTGTGTGTGTGTGTGTGTGTGTGTGTGTGTGTGTGTGTGTGTGTTTCTAAAACTTTCAGTTTTATGAAAACAGGTCAGGCTAACATAATGTCAGTCTCTTATCACTCACCCATAGATCCATTTTTTACTGCCTCCTCCTTAGCAAAGTATACCTTGAACAACCAAATTATAGTCTTCTTTTTTTATGTCATTTCTATGGCAGCAGAAAACTAATTTTGTTATGTCTCGATACCTCAGCATTCTCAAAAATCTTCTGTGTTGACTATAGCTTCATTTTTATATAAAGCTTAAAAAGAGAAGACATTAAACAGTAGTATAACATATTTTTCATTTTTACAACCTTACTCCCAACCCTTGGATGAGAAAGTTTACTTCTTACTTGATGGATCCTTCAATGAAATATTTATATTTATATTTTCATGATTTCACAGTGTGTTATCATAGAAGTTATTGAATGTTACAAATTTAAATCCTGAATTTCTCCAGTACCAATGAGGGAGGAATAAAAGGTCAACAACAACAAAAAAAAGCATCTCACTTGAAAAGAACCAATAAATAATTTGAAAAACTAGTAAGAGAAAAATGTTAAATTACAAAAGGTAAATGGATTTATATTTGAAAAATGACAAATTTTAAGTAATTTCTACAAAACTCTTGTTTTAAAAACAATGTTTCATCAATTCTTTACATCCATAATAATGACAAAAATATCCTTACACATTTGCATATGTATTATTTTCTAAATGGTATAATAAAAGCTGTCAGTTACTCCCTCTGCGCACTAACAGAAAAGTGTGATCCTTTGTTCTGTGTGTGACTGCATTTGCACATTATAGAAATATGAAATATTTACAAAGGGAAGGTTAAATCAATACAGCTCTAAAATTTGTACTTCAGTCTTCAGGGATTTATATCATCTTGATTTAATGAAGTATGAGGAGTGAGAATGTTGACACATTGAAAAAAATATTTCGGTTTCCTCTTTATTGTACATACAGAAGGTATTGAAGTAGGATTTGTTGATACCTAAGCAGTAGCTAATTATTACCTCAACCATCATTTGAGAAATCTTACGGTGAAAGCAGACACCAGCTACAAATAAGAATAAAAATGTGATGCATATTATGATAAGGAAATACTGTATCTTCATTTAACTCAGCAAATTGTCAGAAATATTTTTAAATATTTTAAATTTAATATTCTCTAATTTTTATAATACAAAGATTAGTGCAGTTATATAAAATTATTATTATAAAAATAAAGACTATAGTTACCTATAATACATTATACATAGTATATATCTTCATACTTTGATAATTTCTGCTTACATGTCCAGTACAGATTTGTAGTGTAGGCATAAATTTTTCTACTGAAGTAAGAAACCACATTCATGACATAGGACAGAAATGTCTCTTATTTGCAGAAATAGCCAATTTCACAATTTTTCCCAATGAAAGCCTTATTGAGGATGTGTAAGGAGTGAATGAGGGAGGCATAGAATTTTGAAAAATGTATTTTTAAAAAATAAATAAGATGAACTTAGAATAATAAGGACTTATAAAAGAACATAGGATATGTTAAGATGTAATTCCAGGTGAAGCGCAACTCTCTTTTGTTTAGAATTGATTTATTCTTTTCAAGTTCATGTTATCACATATTAAATTCTTTACATCCTATTCACTTAAAAACTTTTAACATTAGCATAAATTGAAAGATCAGACTATATTAGAGTTGCCATCTATCCACAGATGCATTAAAATTAAATTCTATTTATTTACAAGATGTGATGATTGCAAACTTCTGACATAAAAGCCACCAAGGGAAATAAAATGTTGGTGCATTCATGCCTCTGGTTCTGAAAATTGTGTCCTTGGGGACCTAAGGTAAATTGCTTTATCTCCCTTAATCCCAATTACCATGCTACACAAAATAAATAAGTCTATTCCCCTCCTTACTCACATGACTTTTTTTTTTTTTTTTTTTTTTTTTTTTTTTTTTTTTTTTTTTTTTTTTTTTTTTTTTTTCTTGGTGGTACTGGGGATTGAACTCAGGGACATTCTACCTCCAAGCTACACCCCCAGCCCTATTTTTTATTCTTTATTTTGAAAGAGGGTCTCACTAAGTTGCGGAGTGCCTCACTAGGTAGCTGAGGCTGGCCGCGAACCCGGATCCTCCGGTCTCAGCCTCCCAAATGCTGGGATTACAAGCGTGCGCCACCACGCCCGGCTTTACCTCACATGACTATTTTAAAGACACCAAAGTATTATAAATTTTGTTTGTGATGTGTATGAAATGCCAAGGAGACATAAAAATCAGTTTTACTTCCATATTATGTATTGCTTAAATTTTTATTAAAACAACCCAAGGGTAATTAACAGGTATTTATTGAGTACAGATTCCATCCACGCACACCTATTAAAAGGCAGAAGGCCAAGGTTCTCTTGAGTGTGCAGCAGCAGAAAGGG
>PVLC010014278.1:0-39679 GCA_004027655.1 Graphiurus murinus
AAATAAATAAATAAATATCAATCCTTTACCATACTTGCTTTTTAAAATTCTCTCTCTCTCTACATATACATACTTTTCTGAAATATTTGTGACTACATTGCAGATATGATGGCTTTTACCCCTAAATATTTCAGTATATATTTTTGAGAAAAAAGGACATTTCTCTTATATAACCATAATACAAGTGCAAAAACCTATGAGAAAATTAAGAAACTGAGCTGGGCGTGGTGGTGCATGCTTGTAATTCCAGCATTCGGGAGGCTGAGACCGGAGGATCCGGGTTTGCAGCCAGCCTCAGCTACCTAGTGAGGCACTCTGCAACGTAGTGAGACCCGGTTTCAAAATAAAGAATAAAAAAAATAGGGCTGGGGGTGTAGCTCGGAGGTAGAACACTCCTGAGTTCAATCCCTAGTACCGAAAAAAAAAAAATTAAGAAACTGAAATTGAAACATTAGTATTATCTAATCTGCAAACCTTGTTTAAGTGGGGCACAGAGGGGCATGCCCATAATCCTAGCTACTTGGGAGGCTGAAGCAGAAAGATCACAAGTTCAAGGCCAGCATGGGCAACTTAGCAAGACCCTGTCTCAAAAATAAGATAAAAAGGGATGGGGATATAGCTCAGTGGTAGAATGCTTGTCTAGTATGTTCAACGTCCTGCGTTTGATTCCTAGTAATACACACACACACACACACACACACACACACACACACACACAAACATTATTCATATTTTACCAATTGCTCACCTATGTTCTTGTTTTTGGTTCAGGATGCAATTCAGAAACATATGTCACATTTATCTGTCATGTTTCTTTAATTCCCTTTCATTTGAAATAGTTCCTTCTTCTTTGCCTTTCATGACCTTGACCTTTCTCTAAGAGGACAAGCTAGTTGTTTTGTAGACTGTTCCTCTGTTTAGACTTGTCTGATGTTTCCTCAGGATTAGATTCAAGTTATGTATTTTTGTCAGGAATATCCCAGAAGTGGCTTTCTTCATGCTTCACATCAAGAGGCACGTGACACCTGGTTGTCCCATTAATACTGATATTCCCTTTGATAATTTGATTAAAGGAAATCTCCCAGGTTTTCCCACTGTAAAATTACTAATTTTAACTTTTTAATAAATATCATTGGGAGATACTTTGAGATTGTATATGCATCCTGTTTTAACTTTTACTGATGAATTTTGCTTGAGGCAGTTTTGATGGTGGTGGTGGCCAAATGACAATTTGTCAATGCCATCATTCCTTTCACACGTCCTCATCAGTCATCATTACGTATTAATGCATCTCAAGCCTCGCAAAGGAAGAGGCCTTCTGCAGGGGAACCAGGAGACTTGCCCTTAAATGAAAGGTGGTGAAGATAAGCTACACAACGAAGAGGGTAGCAACATAGAAGGAATTTTGGAATGAACGCCATCACTTCTGTAGGAACTGATGGTGTAGCTTCTAACATGAAGGAATGTGGCCACCATCACCACCCACAGCTTTCCACGTTGGTGAATTAGGGTGGGGCTGTCTGATGCAGGCTTGTACACTTTTCAAAATTAAACAAAATAAGCCGGGCGTGGTGGCGCATGCTTGTAATCCCAGCATTCGGGAGGCTGAGACTGGAGGATCCAGGTTCGAGGCCAGCCTCAGCTACCTAGTGAGGCACTCCACAACTTAGTGAGACTCGGTTTCAAAATAAAGAATAAAAAATAGGGCTGGGGGTATAGCTCGGAGGTAGAATGCCCCTGAGTTCAATCCCCAGTACCGCAAAAAAAAAAAAAAAAAATTAAACAAAATAAACTATGCCCCTTCCCCAGGACCTAGTATACTCTTAGTCATAGTAATGAAGCAGGCAACTTTATCACACTTGCAGAAAGCACAGGAATGATTGCAAAATCAAGGGTAGATATACAGAGAGAAGAGGAATCAGCCCGAAGGGGAGATTTGTTTGGGATTTTGTGGGTTTTGTTGTTGTTGTTTTGTAGTACTGGAGATTAAACCCAGAGGCATTCTACCTCTGAGCTACATCTTAAACCTTTTTTATTTTATTTATTTATTTATTTATTTATTTATTGCTTTAAAATAGGGTCTTGTTAGGTTGCTGAGCATCTTGCTATGCTGTCAAGACTGGCCCCGAACCTTTGGTCCTCCTGTCTCAGCCTCACAAGTACTGGGATTACAGAGTGTGCCACCATGCCTGGCTCTTTGGGATGTTTTTCTTTGACACAGAGGCAACAGATGAACCAGTGAGTGAGAAAGGAGAAGAAGGGATAATGTAACGCTATGAAAACCATGGTACACATCTAAAGGAAAAGAGAGTATCCAACTTTCTTTTCTTTCTTTCTTTTCTTTTTTTTTTTTTTTTTTTTTTTTTTTTTTTTTTTTTTTTTTTTTTTTTTTTTTTTTTTTTTTTTTTTTTTTTTTGTGTGTGTGTGTGGTACTTGGGATGGAAACCAGGGACTTTCTATCTCTGAGCTATACTTCCAACTCTATTTTATTCTTTTATTATGAAACAGGGTCTCACTAAGTTGCAGATAGCCTCACTAAGTTACTGAGGCTGGCCACAAACCTACAATCCTCCTGTCTTAGCCTCCCAAGTCCTGGAATTACAAGTGTGCACTACCACGCCTGGTTTCCAACTTTCTCTTCTACTTCTGGGTATAGTCTTGGATTGGGAACAAATATAGGGTTCTTAAGATTGGAAAAATGTGAGTTGAGCATTATCGGTATACCTAAGTTCATAAAGTAAAGAGAAAACTCTATGGACTCTGGGATATCTGCTAATGCCTTTCTCCCAGACAAAACCCACAAGGCTCTTCATCTACCTGGCAGTGCTGCACCCAAACCCATCAGAATGTCCAGGACCCGCTGATCTGGTTCTGACAGCAGAGCCTGGGAACTAACTCTGTCCCCTCCACCCATCACAAAAACAAACAATGCCCAGGGCACTGGTGTGTTTGACACACATTACCTCTTCAGTGGCTGCTTGCAAAACTCCCCCTCCCCTTGAGAATCCACTCGCCTCGCCCTCCCTAACCACACTGTCCCTCTTTTTTCTAAGCACAACCCACAGTCAAGTGTTATATTGTCAGGATGAGGTGTTTAAGTAGTTTGTTGATAATTTTTCAGAAGCCAGTTTTAGTGTATGGTGTAATTGTTCCATATTTCAGGGGCTTGAGAAGTATAAAGCAGATAAGAAAAGTAAAGCAAATGACTCTAGCCTACACGTTGCAGAAATATGTTTGCAAAGGAACAAGACAGGTGAGCAACCTGATAGAGGAACAGGGTCGTGCATGGTACAGGGCTTCACAGTTGGGACATCAGGATGTTTTTCAAGAATGACAGCCTGTAGTTGCCAGAAAGAGGGAGATGACGGCAGGTGGAAGCAGAGGTGGATAATTATTGGTAAAATCAAGAACCCCAGATGGTTAGCTCTGGGAACAAAGATAGGGTATGATTTCTCTGGAAATAGAGAGAATGAAGGGGGAAAATGAAGGATAAATGATGACCCAGACAAACTTGAGAGGTGAGCAGAGGTCTTGAACTTGTCGGTAAATTAAGCATAGGGGTCATCTCTGGGGGATGGAGTAGACCAGAGCTTCTTTGGGAAGAATGAGAAGGACTTGGAACAGTCACTTTAAAGAATTCAACAGAAAGTCAAGAGAAATAAAAGGGCTGCTCTGACAACAAAATAGCTTATGAATCTAAAGAACAGACGTGCCTAGATAATGCACCAGTCCAGCTTGATGGGCTCCAGAAAGCTTTACAGGGCTGGATCACAGTGTGTGTTGGGACATCTATCTGAATGTGTAGGTCTGATAGAAATCTTTGGCAGACTAATGGCTGGGATAACTATTAGCATGCACTTTTCAATACTTAAGAGAAATGAATTTTACCACTCACAGCAAGCTGTTAAAATCTTAATTATCTCCTTAGAGCCTAACCCTCTCAATTCCAGAAGCCAGCTCTGTTACAAAAGAAAGAAAGCCCACATGCAAGTACCCATTCATACACACCACAAGTAAAACTAATCGATCTGCATTTCCGCATCCATCACGGAAACCCTAAGTCACTCCTTGACATGTTGACTTTTTGGTAATCTGGACATCGATCATTCCAAACAGCTTTCTACTCATCCCAGTGCTAGCAGCAGCTGGTTTTTGTTGAAAGACTTGTTTCTGTCAATTTACTCATACTCCCACTGCCTTCCCATGCCATGCTGTGGCCAATTATGAATGAAATACCACTTCCTTCTTCCTGGGCTTTTGTGGAGAGACAGAAAATCACTTCCTGAAGAAATGGGTACTAAAGCCCTGGCAAGCAAGAATATGGTTCTCCAGAAAGAAAAAAAGTTGGCAAGGACAGATATGTAAGGGGCAATGCCAAAAATAAGGTACCAGTGTGGGTGGTGCCTCCTTCCATCTCCCAAAATATTTCTCCACAGGTTCTAGTTTTCAGTAAATAGCAGCAGCTGGGCAGGTAAGTCGTGATGAAAGTAAGTCTCCGTTGGTCCTGAAACTGAGTCAAGCAACCCGGGAAGCCGCACGTCAGACAGATGCCATGAGGTACGTTGCTCGAAGGGGGACCCACGAACAGAGTGAAGATCAGAAAAAGTTTAGAAGGCAGAGCCACACTTTGACCATCAGTGAGCAGCCACAGAAGGAACAGGAATGGAAGCCTTCTTCCTCATTCACCCCTACATGGAAGACAGAATTAATCACATTAAGAGACTCAAATATGCTCTCCACTTGGAATTGCAGCCTTTTGGTTTTGGTGGGCAGGCGTTAGATTGCCGTTAGACAGGTAGTCTGAACACAAGCACATCATGTCATATTACATCTTGCTATGATTATTGAGGTTACTTTGCTGTTTGCAAAAATATACCTGTGAGGAAACATCCCTCCAAATATGTGATGACTGAAAGTATGATTCTGTAAAGAATATTTTTTAATGTAGCCATAAGGTTAAGTGTGTTAGAAAAAGTCAGTTTGGGAGCCAAGTCATACTCACCTTTAGAAGTTCTTCTGGATATTATGAGTGTGTGTTATGAGTCCACCAATAGTAAATAGGGAGAAGGGATCCACAGAGCTGTAAGAATGGAAATGCTATGGGGAACACGGTTGGGGACAGTTAAGAGTACAGAGGATACGGAGTTAAATAAATAGAACGGGGTACTCCTGGGAGATAAAGGTAAACAATTAGGTGGAAGCTCAACCAGACAGGTGATACATTATGCTCTTTGCCAAGGTTGAGTTTTCTTTAATTGTGCTGTTTATCTCCCAAGAACACTTGAGTGGCTGCAAAACAAACTTTTGAGCTGAGAACTGAAGTCTTAATTCAAGTATATCCACTAACAGCTTCCCTATTGCTGTAGACCTATTAGTATGGAACTAAAGACCCTCTGCAAATTGGTCTCACACTGCCTTTCCAAAGGAAGACATAGGAGAGTCAGTAGCTATAGCATTAGTTTAAGAAGAGATGAGTTACCACTGGGCCTCTGGGCTGAGGGTATAATTCAGTGGTAGAGCCTTTGCCTAGCCAGCTCAAGGTTCTGGGTTCTACTGACAGCACCACAGTGAAAAAGGGGGCCTCTCAACCCACATCAATAATGAACAGATATTACTAGTTGCCTGGTAACCAGTGGTTGCCTATAACTGTTTACCTTTGCTCCCGGTCCATCTCCAGTAATCCAGCTATACTCCAAAAGTGCCCTCTGACCAGCCCAAGTTATCTTTACAGGCTGCACCAGGGTTGCCCACCCTGTGACATGCTCCAAACTTACTACCTGACTTTTCTCCCACCTTCTACTCTACTTCCCAGAAAGATTATATCATGAAGAAACCACAGTGTTATTTTTCAGAGTAAAACACCATAGAGACACCCTATAGTTAGCATGGAAACTATTTTTTAAATTTAGAGTTAAAGGGAGTACTCTATGTAGCCACAAAAAAGAAGGTGAAAGCATTGTAGGAATGGATAGGGGAAACATCTGTAATATTTTTTGAGTTAAAAAAAAAGTAATTTGCCAAAAACTATGTCTAGAGTAAGATAATTCCATTTTTGCAAAATAAATGAAATAAAACAAAAGCTACATAGATGTCTTGAGACCAAAATCTTCCCCTCACCCACCTGCTTTAAGGTTTGAGGAACAAGAAGTGGTCTAAGGAAAGTTAGACCTTTCCTAAGACCACCTGGCTGGCTAAGGCCCAGGACCCTGGCCTGGCTGGGTTGGGTTGAGAATTCACACCGATCAGGTCTAGAAGTGGAAGTGGAGGAGGAGGAACTTGCTAGGAAGAAGCAAGTTGAGAACAAGACAGAGAGAGTAGGTGTCATATGGACAGGAACTACTGTGGGGATGACCTGTCACCTGCCCTGAAAGTCACTGTAAGGTTGTGACATGATCACCACTTCTGAGCTCATGATATTTTTTAGCATTCCGTGGAAACAACAAAATTCTTCAGTTTTAGGTCTATGAACTGTCAGAAAAACTTATTTTTAAACCACTGCAGAAGGCAGATGATGGAGCTGGCATTTGCTGCCTTAAAAACCAGAGACCACACTGTGTAGTCTCGGAGAACAGAAAGCCAGAGAAAGGTAGCAAAGGAGAAGAAAAGATGCCTTGAATTTAATGTTTGTACATCTTCGTGTGAAGAATAACGGGAAGTTTTGTGAACCATCACCATCTGCTACACTTGTTTTATTTCCTTCCGTGACTGCCTGAGCTTTTACCACAAGCCTTTGTGTCCATACAGGTGTTATAAGTTTGCATTTCACATGGGTAAGGCTGTGTAGAAAAGCCATTTGACAACAACAGCATCCTTACCCCTGTATAATTAATGACAACAGAGATTATCTGCACCTTGATGGATATCAGAACACAGGCAAATTTATTCTCATTTGAGACTTCCACCACCATCCTAGCAGTCGGCTAACAAAAAGCTTGTTTACACCATTAGGTCCTCACTTTGGCTTCCTTATCAGCAAAGAGCAGGACATTTACAACTTAACACTGAATAAATAAAATATTTCAGACACCAGTTATTTGTTTCATAGATTCCATTAATATGACTCATTCCCTTCTCAGAGAAAATATACTTCTGAAGCTGAGCGTGGTGGCGCACGCTTGTAATCCCAGTACTTAGGAGGCAGAGATAGGAGGATTACAGGTTCGTAGCCAGCCTCAACTACTTAGTGAGGCCCTCTGCAACTTAGTGAGACCCTGTTTCAAAATAAGAAGTAAAATAGAGCTGGAGGTGTAGCTCAGAGGTAGAATGCCTCTGGGTTCAACCCCCAGAACCAAAAAATAAAAATTAAAAAAAAAAAGAAAATATACTTCTGGAGTCTTTTGTTGAGGTCATTTCAAATGGGAATATAGTCTTTCCTGAATTTTCCAAACTTTATAACAAGATGTATTTTAACTTATAACCACAATAATTATTTTAAAATAGGATGCAGAACAATAACAAATAGAAAGTGCTTTTTTAACAACTTCAGTTCATATTTTATTCTCTGCTGCTGTGTCTTCCCAAAAAAGAATCAGGTGTCTCCTCAAACAAGAAAGCTGGTTTAGTGGTGGAGTCACTGTCACCATTGGCTTGGCCTAATGGCCAGGTGGCAGTTGCTGATCTCTTTGGAGGAAGCCATGGCCTCTCAGCTGTTTCCACTGTTCATGGGGGAAAGGTACCTTAGTCAGAGTTTCAGTTGCATCTAGTTGCCTCTAGCTCCAGGGGGAGATTTAACCGAAAAACAGTTACTGCTGTGTTGGAAGAGCTGCAATGCCAAGCAGGGGACAAAGATGCAACTCAGCAATTAGCAACAGCTGGAAGCCATCTCCTCCCCTAGGCTGGAGGGATAAATTATAGCCAAGGCCTAGAAGCAGGGCTGCCTGGGGAGAACTGGCTCCAGCAAGGAAAGATGGGCCCTGTCAGGAGAGGTAAGCACAAAGAAGGCATGGCCCCTATTGGAGATGACACTGGATGCAGAGAAACGGAGTTGGGGGAGAGATCCCCAGGCTTCTCCCTGACCTCTCACCAACACCTTCTGTAACTGGAGCTCCCCAGAAGCCACATGGAAAAGAATCCTGAGGAATGAGTGAGGCACCATGGAGGCGCCATGACACTGAATGTTGACTCTGCCCCTCCCCCTGTATTTCTAGTTTAACCCATTCACTGTTGTCTCCTGCTTGAATTGTGCAACATCTACACATCACTAGCCTCCATGCAGGTCTCCATACCACTGTCTATACCCCTCAGTGGCTCCTCAGGATCCTCAAGTGAGGCCAGAGCTGGCTGCACAGTCCTGATCTGCTCCACCACCACTTAACAATTACTTTCCTTTTCCAAAAGCTACCTAGACTTCTCTGCTCCTGCTAAACTAAACCTTAGCAAGGACTATGATCCTTCATGCCTACTTCCTATGACAAAGCCCTCTGGCTTGAGCCAGCTCTCCCCAGGCAGTCCTGCCTCTAGACCCTGGTAATAATTTGTCCCTCCAGCCTAAGGGAGGAGATAACCTCTAGCTGTTGGTAATCATTGAGTTGCTTCTTTGACCACTGCTTTTTTTTTTCCTTCTTCTTTACAAAATTGTCAAAAAGACATAGAAAGTAGTATAATTACTACCCATCGAGGCTAAGGATATGACACTTTATAAACATAGCTGAAGACGTCTCTGTAACCTTTCCATGATGACACCAACATCTTGGATCCACAACCAATGAAAACCATCATTCTGAATTTGATGTCATAATTTTCAGACATATCCTCATGCTTTAATATACATATAAGTATTCTTAACTAATATTGTAGGCTTTCATAATATTATATGTAACCTTTGGCAACGTTTTCAATATTGCATCTAAGAGATATATACCTGTTTATAAATGTAGTTCTATGTGGCTCATTTAACTGTCCCATACTATATAACTATATTATAACTTATCTATTCTCCTGGGCAATTACATAAGTTGTTTCTGATTTTTTGTCCTTTCAAATGATGTTATGGCTCAGTTTGGTGGCACATGCCTGTAATCCTAGTGCTTGGGAGGCTGAGACAGGAGGATTGCAGGTTCAAAGGTAGTCTCAGCAAGTAGTGCGACTCTCAATAGCCTAGCGAGACTGTTTCAAAATAAAAATAAAATAGGGTTGGGGGTGTATCTCAGAGGTGGCATGTATGTGTGTGTTTTAATTTGTTGAACTAGGAGTTGTTAAAATTGTTTTACTATGGCTTTAATTTTTCCCTATCAGTAAAGTTGAAAAACCTTTATGTTTATTGGCCATTTCAATATGCTGTGAATCACTAGTTACTATTCTTTAGTCATTCTATATTTAAATATTTGTCTTTTTCCTATCCTATCTGTAGAAATTCTTTATATATTCTGAGTATTCATACTTTGTCATATGCATTGCAAATTTCTTCTCTTGGTTTTTGATGCTTCTTTACACTTTTAAAATATGATGTCTTTTAAATTATTGAAGTTTTAAGTTTTAATTTTTAATGTGAATTTATCAGTTTCTTTTCTGGTTTGTGCTTTTGGTGTTTTATTTAAGAAATACTTCCTTAGCCGGGTGTGGTGGCACACACTTGTAATCCTAGCATTAGGGAGGCTGAGACCGGAGGATCCAGGTTCGAGGCCAGCCTCAGCTACCTAGTGAGGCATTCCGCAACTTAGTGAGACCTGGTTTCAAAATAAAGAATGAAAAATAAGGCTGGGGGTATAGCTCGAAGGTAGAATGTCCCTGAGTTCAATCTCAGTACTGCCAAAAAAAAAAAAAAAAGAAAGAAATACTTCCTTATAAGGTCATCAAAATATTTTATATTTTCCTAAATTTTTAGGATTTATTTTGTTTTTACAGGCTTTTAATTTATCTGAAATGCATTTCTCATCCATTATGAAACAATTCTAATTTTATGTCTGAATGAAAAATTCAAATAACTAATTTTGCCAGCACCATCTATTTCCTTGTTCGTTTCTTCCTACTGACCTGCAGTGATAGCTCTGTTATATATGAAGTTTCTGTGTTTGTGCAGATCTTCTTCTGGGTGCACTGATTTATTCTACTAGTTCTCTTGCTTATCCCTGAACTAATACACTGACTTTAAAATTAGGGCTTGATAGTCAGGCTTGATCTTATAGGGTGCATTACCCCATCTTGCTCTTTAATTTTTTACTTTTTTCTCAGCTCTTTACTTTTCCAGATAAATTTTAAAATCATCATATTAAATACAATGCCAAAAAATTGTTTGGATTTTTATTGAAAATTCATGAAATTTGTAGATTTGTTCATGGAAAATTGAAATCTTTATCATACTAAGTTTTCCTTTCTGTGAACACAGCATTTCTCTTTATTTAGATTGGCTTCAGTGTATTTCAATAAAGATTTATGCTTTTCCTCTTGCCCATCTCTTGTTATATTAAGTCATAAAAAATTTATATTTTTGTTGCTATTATGTGACATATATTTAAGTTATACTTTTCTTACTGTTGCTTGTTATAGCAGTGCAAAGATCCTTATATATTAATCTTAGAGGCAGAAAACTTGTTAATCTCCAATCATTTGTCGTAGAGTATTTGGGGTTTCTATATGGCTATTCACATTACCTGATTTTTGCCATTTTCTGCAGTGCTAGGATCAAACCAGGGCCTTGCATGTGCTAGGTATGCACTCTACTACTGAGATACATCGAGCCCTTGACTAAGTTTTCCTGATTATGCCTTTTCCCCAATCTTTTTTTTTTTTTTTTGAAGTGAAGGGGTCTCACTATATTGCCTATGGTGATCTGCCTGCCTCAGCCTTCCATGTGTCTGGGATTACAAATACACACTACTACTCCTGCCTTCTCTCTCTCTTTCATTTCGCCTAATAGAGAGGTGATAGATTAGATAGATAGATAGATAGATAGATAGATAGATAGATAGATAGATAGATAGATAGAATCCCTGCCATGGTACCATGCTGGCTAGGACCTCCAATACAATACAGAATAAGACAGTGATAACACACATCTTTGTCTTATTCTTGATTTTAAACAAAGTACTTCTAAAACATTATCACTGCGTTTAACATTTAGAGTAGGGTTTTGTGATGCTTTAGTTACACAGTCTTATTCCTCAGAGAGGGGTTCTACATTCTTAGGCCTTTCCATGGCCACTAGGGGTGATCAGACTCCTGGTTTATGTTGACCACACTTATGAAAGACTGACTAGAGTGTCAATTAGTTTATAACAAGAACATATATCAGGTGGTCCAGATATGGTTGTTTTCTGCTCAGGACTTTGTCTGCAGACATACTTTTCTGAGAAACCAAATCATCTCCAGGAGGTACCTCAGTATGGAGAAGTGTCAGCTGGAGCATCAATAAACTATAAAAATTCAATGCTTCCTTTTCCACAATAGGAAAAGACCAGTTTACTCACATGGTTGCAAGCCGAGGTTCCTCTCCCATGGACAAGATAATAACGCTATGTTCATATCTATTCTCTCTTTCCCGTGCACCCACAGCAGTCAGCCTTATTCTGAGAGACATATTCTGTAGTATGTTTGCATCTTTATTATATTAAGACCTTTATTATATTGTGACTCTTTTGAGGATAACTTCGTGTTTTTCTGCTTTGATCCATACCATGTTGATTACACAGTTTGACACTCATATGATAATTTTATTTCACCTAATTTTAAGAAGTTGGAGTGTAGTTCATCCAAAGTGTACATGCCCTTTGATCTTGCAGTTCCAATTCTAGGAAGGAGTGGCACAAATCCTCAGAGGTGCAGCATGAGAAATATTGCAGTGTCATTTGTAATATCCAAGATTGACACATAAATATGCTCCAGCAGGGGGCTGTTTAATTAATTAGGCATTTTCATTCAATGAAACACAGCACAGTCACTACAGATGCTAGAATAGACTTTTATATAGTTACGTGGGAAAAAGTACTCAACACATTTCAAATAGAAAAGAAGCAAGTTATTGGGGATTGAACCCAGGGGCATTCTACCTCTGAGCTACACCCCATCCCTTTTCTTTTTTGTTTTTGTTTTTGTTTTTGTTTTTGTTTTTGTTTTTGAGACAGGGTCTCACTATATTGCTGAGAGTCTCACTACATTGCTGAGGCTGTCCTTGAACCTGCAATCCTCCTATTTCAGCCTCCCAAGTACTAGGATTACAAACATGCACCACCACACCCAGTTTATTATTCTCCTTTTTTGTTAAAAATGTGTATGGGTTTGTATAGGCAAAAAATTCTATGAACATGCATATATTTATGCATATATTTTCAAATGCTGTCATTGATAATTTAAAAGTTTGAAAAATTATCAATAAATGTAATAAGGAGATTAAAAAATGTCAGGTTTGAGATTTTGCTTTTGCTGTCTGGAGATTGAACCCAGGGGTGCTCTACTATTGAGCTATTTTGCTAGCCCCCTTTTCTTTCTTTCTTTCTTTCTTTTTTCTTTCTTTTATTTTTTGAGATAGGGTCTTGCTAAATTGCCTAGGCTGGCCTCCAACTTGAGATCCTCCTGCCTTAGCCTCCTCTGAGTCACTAGTATTATAAAACTGTGCCACCACCATGTCTTTAAAATAAGCCTTTGCTATGCACAAGAATTGTACTGCCAAAAAGGAAAGGACTCACTGGCCAGAAGATGGGAACCACCCACTCAAGTTCCTGAGTATGTGGAGATTTTAGGATTTCTTTTATACCTGAGTACAACTCAAGATTCAACCCTGCCTCACCCTGCTCTAGGAGCTACTTTGCAAACCACAGGGGAGGAAGAACATCATGACAGCTGAAACGTTGACCTAAACAGAGCACCTGCAGGGAAAACATAGGTCATCCATCTTTGGCAAATGCCCAATCTGGAGGATGGTCTTGGGATAACTGAGTTCCCTTCTCTGCCCATATTCAGCATTAAAGGAGAATATGGGGACCATTTTTACCTATTGAGATAAGCCTAACCTCCCAACACCTATCTCCCTTTCTAACCATCTCCATTATCCTGAAATTTGGTATGTAGTATTCCCCTGCATGTTTTTATATTATAAAACGGCTTATATTTTGTTTAAATTTACATGAACATTTTTATGCTATGTGTATCCTTTAACAACTTGATTTCCTTTGTTGGTTTTTGTTTGTTTGTGTGTTTGTTTGCTTTGGTGGTGGTGTTTGTTTATTTGTTTGGTTTGGTTTTTTTGTTTTTTTGACAGAGTCTCACTGTGTTGCCCAGGCTGGCCTATAACTCTGGGCTCAAATGATCCTCCAGCCTCAGTTTCCCAACTACCTAGGACTACAGACTCATACGACTGTGCCTGGCTACTTGCTTTCTTTTAAAATCAACTTTGTTTTTTGATATGTATCTGTGTACCCATGTAGATCTAATTCATTCATGTTAAGTGTTACATACCACATTTCATTATCCACCTCTCCCTTACAAGTGATTGTATCTACTATTTTGCTATTACAAACAGAATTGCAATGAATATTCTTGTATTTGTTCCTTGTGCACAAATACGGAATTGCTCACAGGATATTTTCTGAACTTCTTAATACAAAATGAACTCTAGCCGGGTGTGGTGGCACACGCTTGTAATCCCAGCATTCGGGAGGCTGAGACCAGAGGATCCAGGTTCGCGGCCAGCCTCAGCTACCTAGTGAGGCACTCCGAAACTTAGTGAGACTCGGTTTCAAAATAAAAAATAGGTCTGGGGGTATAGCTCGGGGGTGGAATGCCCCTGGGTTCAACTCCCAGTACTGCAAAAAAAAAAAAAAAAAAAAAAAATGAACTCTAAAACATTTAAACAAATGTCTCCACTGTTCTATAAATATATGTAGTCTTGAATGTCTCTGGATATGTATGGTTTGGTCCCTTAAGCTTTGTTAACCTAAGATGAAAGAGAGCAAAATCAGAGTCATGATCCTTTGTATTTTAAAGAGAAAAGTAGGATTTTATGGTATTGTCTGACCCTTGTTCATCTTTCTTTGTGTATATCCTAGATCCCCAACTAAACATAAACCTCTTGTCAGGGGTGACTATATGTTGGACTTAGAATCCCCAGCACCCAAGAGAGTGACCTTTATATAAGGTAACTTTTTTTTGTACTGGGGATTGAACTTAGGGGCATTCTGCTTCTGAGTGATACCCCCAGTCCTATTTTTTGTTCTTTATTTTGAAACAGGGTCTCACTAAGTTGTAGAGGGCCTCACTAAGTAGCTCTGGCTGGCCACAAACCTGGATCCTCCTGTCTCAGCCTCCTCAGTACTTGAGTATGCCACCCCACCTGGCTTAGGGTAACTTCTTGTACCTGAAACCAGCACCACTGACATTACCTGGGTGTTTGCTAGAATGCTAGAAATGCAGAAACTCAGATCTACTGAATCAGGCTCTGTGTTTTGATGAGATATCTGGATGAGATTAGCATTTGAGCAGTACTAGTATAAACTGATTGTTCCCTGGATCTTATTAACATGCATGCTTATTTCTTATCATATTAAGTACAATATCTGATACTTCCTAGTCCTGCATGTATTTGCTCTCAAGGACCTTCACTGTCATGGTGCCATATGGTAAGCATCACCCAGTGTGCTCTGAGTATGGAAAAGGGACATTCGTGGGCCAGTGAGTCCAAATATCTTTCCAAAGAAGGTGAGATCTGAGCAGGTCTTATAAGACCAGTAGTCATTAACGAAGTAGAAAGGGAAGGGTATTCTAAGCAGAGGGAATTAGTAGGGAAATGTATGCATGCTTGAAAAATGTTTAGAAAGAGCTGAGTAACTGAGTGCATATGAAGAAGTAACACAACAGGAAGCTGATGGCAAATTATGAGAGATCTTGTTTACTAAGCAAAAGAATTCTGTTTTTATCTTGTAGGCAGACTGGAGGAAACTAGTGAAGTATTTTTGGTAATAAATGACACAATTAGATTTGTAATATAGATACTCTGGAAACAGTTTCAAGGTTGAATTTATACGAAGCTATATGAAAGAGAGGAAGGAGAAAGAAAGAAAGAACAAAGAAAGAAAGAGGTGGAAATGTGTTTAGCATGTCCAGAAGTAGATCCATAGACTCCCTTTTAATGAAGGGAGTCTTGAGAAATACTCAAAGAATGGTTGTCTTACCTGGAATCAGCATGACTGTGGGTCTAGATTGCTGGTCTATAATGGAGCTGGCAAGATGAACTTCAGTAACACTTCTCTGAGTTGAGTGTTACAAAAGATGGGTAACTAGGATCCTCTCAGCTGGTGCTTTGGTAAGATCAGTGTTCACATTTTTCATGATAGGCACACTTCTGTGGATGGTAACACAGACAATACTGCGGGTGTTTTTCAGACAATTTGAGCAGCATCAATATGTAAGGCTGATGGAAAGCTAAAAACACCATAGTAAGCTCAGAAAAGCTCCCAGGAGCTGGGAATTGCCAACTGCAATTTACTAATGTATGGATGTTACAGGTTCTCTTTTACTCCCATGATGACCCAAGATTTAATCTGTCCTCCCTCCACTCCAGAAACTGCTTTGTGAACTACAGGAAGGAAGGGCCTTCAACACCTGGACCATTGATCCATTTGATGTCCAGGACCTCAAGGGCTGCCGTATTCAGAGGTATGCCATCATCTCTTGGCATGACTTTGTCTATCTCAAACTTCATGCAGCCAATTTAATCTATCTCCTGGCTTGTAGGGATATAACACCATAGGATAGCCACAACAGCAGTAACATCTGCTGGTACTTACTATGTCCTAACCTCTGTGCTTAATGTTTTATTTACAGCATTTCACCTAGGCCTCATATAGATCCATGGTGTGCATATAATTATTTTAATCTAGTTGCTGGATTTTTTATCATACAAATATTTTCACCCACCTTTAACACCATGCACTTCTCAAAGGAGAAGAACATGTTTGCCACGACTTCATGAAAACATAAGGCTGAAAGCACTATGGTTTGTATCTTGCATCCTTTTACTTCTAAAATGATGATTTTTACACAATTCTTCCCCAATACTTAGCGTACTCTAGGGAACATTATCTAAATGGATTTTTAAACCCACACTTTTGACACTTTTACATCAAAAAGAATAAAAGTAATCATTGGAATAGCAATGACAATTTTTCTGGCAGTGCATAAAAGGGGAACCATTACTAAGGAGAAAAGGAATCCACTAATATTATGGATAGGGTGATTTCTAAAGAATTGACTGTGATATTTTAAAAAGCAATGTTTTAAATTTTTCTCTATTTTTATTGTCAATAGAACCTTATTGATGTCCTATTATGACAAGAATGTGATTACAAAAACTTTGAAATGATACCCATTTACATTACACTATAATCATACTAAATTTTATACCATTCAATTACTTTCATTCAATTACTTATTCATCCAGTTCATCCAGCAAATATTAGAAGAGCACTATTCTTGACACTAGAGATATAGAGATGAAAAATGCAGTTCTTTCCTTTAAAGTTATCAATTTAGTGGTGTAAATAGTTTTGGAAGTTAGAAATTACACTGGAAATAGACCAATATTGTAGATATGCACAAGGTAATGTGGGGGCTTAGAGGAAGAGCAACACATTTCAGGGTAGGAAGTCAATGAAGGCTTTCAGGAGGAGATTCTTGAACTTTGAAGTGTGTGTGTGTGTGTATGTGTGTGTGTGTGTGTGTGTGTGTGTGTGTGTGTGTGTTTGATACTGAGGATTGACTCCAGAGGCATTCTACCTCTGAGCTACACCCCAGTCCTATTTTATTTGTTTTGAAACAGGATCTTGCTAGGTTGCTGAGAGTCTCACTACACACTGAGACTGTCCTTGAGCCTGAGATGCTCCTCTCTCAGCCTCCCAAGTACTAGGTGTGCTCCACCACACCTGGCTGAATTTTGTCTTAAGAAAAAAATAGGAGAGAGGCTTAAACTAGGAGGAGCTAGTTTAAGAGGAGTACTTGTCAGAGTTCTTAAGAAACAGTAATTAACATTGGCTGATGAAGCAGAAAAGCAATATATTAAAAAGATGTTAGGAAGCCGGGCGTGGTGGCGCACACTTGTAATCCCAGCATTCGGGAGGCTGAGACCGGAGGATCCGGGTTCGTGGCCAGCCTCAGCTACCTAGTGAGGCACTCCGAAACTTAGTGAGACTCGGTTTCAAAATAAAGAATAAAAAATAGGGCTGGGGGTGTAGCTCGGAGGTAGAATGCCCCTGAGTTCAATCCCCAGTACCACAAAAAAAAAGAGAGATGTTAGGAGCCGGGAATGGTGATGCACGCTTGTAATCCCAGTACTTGGGAGGCTGAGACAAGAGGATCATAAGTTCGAAGCCAAGCTTGGCAACTTAGTGAGGTCCTCCTCAACTTATCTCTAACTTAAAGACAGATCTTGTTTTCAAATAAGAAATAAAATTGGGCTGGAGGTGTAGCTCAGAGATAGAATAACCTTGGATTCAATCCCTAGTACCACACACACACACACACACACACACACACACACACACACACACACACAAATATTAAGTAGCTCACAGGATTTCCCAATAAACTCATAAATCAGGTTCAGAGATCACATAGTCAGGACCATTTCTCCAGATCATTCAAGAGATTAAGTCCAGTGAAGATGCTGCTGAAGATGGCATGGCCAGTACCCATTAACCCTGAACATTAAATAGCAACCTGTTCTGGTCGCCTCAGAAGTTTAGTCTTGCTGCAAATGCTAACATCACTATCAGAGGAAAGTGCTTATGGTTCTTGCTTCTTTGTGTCATTAGCTCCTAAATCAAAGTCTAGGGCAGAGACATGTGCTTGGCCCAGCAGAGGTCACATGCCTACATCTTGCTACAAAGAAAGCTAGAAAAAAATAGGTATTTGCCAGTTTTTATTATCTGTTGCTGCATAACAAACCACCTTCGTGGCTTAAATCACTGACAACCATTATTCTATCTCAGTGTTCTGTAAGTTGACTGGGTTCTATTGGACAGTTCTTCTGCTCCAAGTGGCATCTGCTGGCTCTCCAGTCAGCTGACGGCCTGGAATGTCCAGGATGGCTCATTAGGATATCCGAGGTGGCTCACTCACATGGCTGGCTGTTGGCTGGGAGCTCAGGCGGAACAGGTAGGTTCTTCTTCATGGATCCTCTGTATATAGATTGTGCTTCCACAGCACAGCTCAGAGAGTAGGTGCACATTTTACATAAGTACACCTTCCAACGGGGAGCAGTCCAAGCAACAAAGATAGAAGCTTCATATCCCTTAATACCATGCCTGTAAAGTTACATCACACCACTCCTACCCATTTTATTAGTCAAGCCAAGCCACAGGCTACCACACATTCATGATGAAGAGAGATAGGCTCCATCTTGCAATGCAAAGAGTAGTGAAAAATTTGAAGCTATCTTTAGTTCTCTACGGTGGCATTTTCAGGTTTTATACAGGGGGGAAGGTTTTGCCTTAGACTCATAAATGGGAGAATGTTTTTAAACAAAAAAAGGGGTTTTCAGATACTACACAGTCAAAAAATATTGTCAATTATAATAAGCAGGAAGAAGGGAATTCTAACCAGAAGGAACAGTATTGGAAGGTGACAGTATTGCCACTTCAGTAGTGGACCGCTTATGATAAGTCCTGCTCTTGCTAGCACTGCATTAGAACTGTTCCTTGTTGAGCAGTTGTAATTCTACTGTATTTGTGCACATTAGAGGGTTTAAGCTAATTATTATTGATTCAGAAGTTGAAGTCCTTGTTTGTTTTCTCCTTTCTACATCTTTAAAACCCTTTTCAAGATCACTGTTCACAAGATCTGCTCCAGGGCGGGAAATGTGTATTTAACAATGATTACCTAGGGAATGCAGTAATTTGACAATAAATCTATACCTCATCTCTATACTCAGCTATTTTCAATAGTATTTTCTTTTAATTTTCATTACGAAAATATTCAAAGTAGCTGGAAAATAGAAAGAATAGTACAATAGGTACCAATAGATCCACTACCTAGATTCAATTCAATAATTGCTAGGATTTTACTTTATTTTATTTATCTCTCTATAGATGGATTTTTCCAAGCCATTTAAAAACAAACTAGTTCTGACATTTTCAGGCATGTCCAAAAAGTAAGCACATTTTGTCCATATATATAATTTTGTTGTCTAAGAAATTAACAATAAAGCCGGGCGTGGTGGCGCACGCTTGTAATCCCAGCATTCGGGAGGCTGAGACCAGAGGATCCGGGTTCTTGGCCAGCCTCAGCTACCTAGTGAGGCACTCCGCAACTTAGTGAGACTCGGTTTCAAAATAAAGAATAAAAAAAAATAGGGCTGGGGGTATAGCTCGGAGGTAGAATGCCCCTGAGTTCAATCCCCAGAAGACTCATTGTGTCCAATTGTCTCTTTGAGTTTGGACCTGAGGAAGGAGCAAAAATAACGTATAGCACATCAGACTTGAAGAGGCAAATAATTTAAGACACGATTGTAGCAGAACTAAAAAGGTGTGGAGAGACATGATAGCCAGTCCGTGGGGATGTTACCTGTTTCTAGCCCCTATCTTTGGGCTGAATCTATCACTCTTAACAGAAAACACTTGAAGGTACTAATGAAGGGATGAAAAACGTCTGCTCCACTCTGAGGACAGGACCCTTCTACCCCAGAGAGGAAGAACCTCCCAGCATAGCCTCTGCACAGGCCTCTCCTGCCCAGGGAAAACAAGGCAGCAACATTTATTTCATAGGATCTAATGAAGCTGTAAGAATTTAGGGTCTGGTACAAAGGCCAGAGCACTGGAATTATTATCTCTGTCAAGTTCTAACACAGCAGTCGAGACCCAGCTGTAGGGAGTTCTATACTGAAAACCTCTGGAAAGACAGTATGGCTCCTGGGGTGACTTTAGGTTTAGGGGGCAACAACAGACACTTAAGGAACACAGGATTCCGAGGCCTTACTGAGCAGAATTAGTAGAGACAATTTCAGCAGCCTCAGGATGGTCTGGACATTTGGGGACAGAAAATTCTTTGTTGGGGAAGAGGTCTGTCCTCTCCATTGCAGGATGTTTAAATGCATCCCTAGCCTCTACCTACTAGGTGCCATTAGCACCTCCACCTCAATTGTAACAACCCAAAGTGTCTTTAGACATTCCTAAATGATACCAAGTCAGGGGTGGAGATTGAAAATCACTGGGCAGTGGCAGTTAGCAGCAGTAGGTACCACCAAGGGACTAATACCAGGCTTCACATTGGAATATTTTACATACTCATCTCATCTGGATAGCAGCTCTTTGAGGTAGGGGCACTATCTTGTTTTTTGTGGTCAAGGAATTCTTAGCAAGGTTCTATGTTGTTGCTGATGTTCAGTCCTGCTAATTCTCTGTACATATATCAAGCTGCCTCTCTTTCTGATGGCAGAAAACAGCTGCCAGAATACAGGCATCCCAGGCCTGGCTTCAGCAGAAGAATGTGAAGGATAGTCTTGGAGTATCAGCTTGGGGAAGGAAAAGCATTTATCTGGTTAGTTTCCAGAAGGCACCAGGAAGTTCCACTAGAAATCTTCATAGGGCCACTACTATCAATGAAAACTCAGAGGGGGTAGCTATGAGAGTAGCTTTGGAGTTGGGAGGAACAAGGAACATGTGAAAGACATTGAAGAAAAAGTGGTGGGCACCTGTGAAGGCAATAGGAGGACTCTCCTTAAGTTCTTTAAGTAAGGTACAAGATCCTGGGCTCCAAAGAAACCAGATAATACAGGAGCTACAGCATGAGAACAATGCCTGGACAAACTATACACTGGAACAACATTAGTTTGAAGGAAGCTTACTCTGAACAGCCCCAGTGAGGAAGGGCTGGTGTTGTGGAGGGCCACTGGGCATCAAGGAGTCTGGAGAAGTACCCCTCAAGAGAACCAATATGATACAGTGGGGCAAACACATATAGGAAATGAATCATTTCCCAGTTATTCCAACAGATCTTCCTCTTTTCTACACTCGTTAATTTTATTGTCAATCCTATGCAGCTCATCCATTAAGTGTTCTTCATCAGATAGAATCAGAAGTGTTAAGGTGATGATTATTTCAGTTGCATAGGTCTTGACTTCGTAACTAGACTGTAAACTTGTATTTATAGGCAAGAATTGAGGTCTGTTTCTTTATATTAATCCCTCAGTGCAGTTCTAAATGCATAAAGGTATTTGGTTAAATGTTAAAATTTCAAAGACAAATTAAAAAATAGTCAAGGATAAGATCATAAACTGGTATCATACATAGATAACTATAAAATCATGGAAAGACATGATAAATAGCAAAGTGGCAAAGTGTCAAGAAATATATTGATAATTATTAAAACAATTTTGGGGGAAATATTCATTTCACTTATTTAAAAGAATGCCATTTATTGTCCATCCATGTGATAGACCATGTTCTTGAAGTTGCGAACATTGAAGGGAATAAACAGACAGACTGTCCCCATGTAACTTTAAATTACATTAGAATTAATCTTTATTGTATTTCCCTGGATCTTACTTCCAATCAAAGTTACAGATAGATGTAGGGCTTTCACAAAGGTAATCTTCTAGTATAGCAAATTTTTCAAAGGCTCAAATTCTAGCTGGGCGTGGTGGCCCATGCCTGTAATCCTGTAGTTGGGAGGCTGAGACAGGAGGACCAGAGGTTCAAGGATAGCCTCAAGGATGTACTGCAATACAGTGCAGTGAAGGATAGGCTCCTTGAGGGAAGAACTAGGATTAATACATAACATTTAAATCAAGGACCCCAATGACATTTCCTAGGTTTAGGGAAAGGGGGTTAATACCTAAATTTGATTCCTCCTTAGCCTTATTGACACATTGAAATGGCTATGATAAAAGTAGCTAATCTAACATGCTACTTAAAAATAACATCCAATATGGTAGCCACTAGCCACCTATTGTTGTTGAACACTTAGAATGTATGTGGTTTGTATTGACACGTGGAATAAATGTGAAATAAACACAGGGTTTTGAAGTCCTAGTACAAAAATAATGTAAATTATCTTATTAATAATTTAAAGATATTTATTACATGTTAAAATAATATCTTACAGTTGGATGTGGTAGCGCACACCTCTTGGGAGGCTGAGACAGGAGGACTGCAGATTCAAGGCCAGTCTCAGAAATTTAGTGACCCCTCAGGAATTTAAGAGACCCTGTTTCAAAATAAAAAGTAAAATCAGGCTGGAGGTATAGCTCGGGAGTAGAATACACTGGGTTCAACCTCAAATACAAAAATAAATAAATCACTTATTTTTAAAAATAAAATACCATAGACATAGTATAAATAGTCTCATTAACAATTCAAAGATGTTTACTGAATAGTAAAATAATATTTTATATTTTATTAAATACATCATAAAAATTAATTCCACCTTTTAAAAAATGTAGCTATCAGAAAATCATAAATCACATATGTGGCTCACATTATATTTCTATTTCTTTAGGTTTTTAAAAAATAAATAAAATAGCATGTAGTTACAAATGAACTGCATGAATCATACCAGACCTTAATAAATTTGATGTGTGCCCTGCTCATCTATACTTTCATACTTTACTATAAAAATGTACCTCTACAAATAATATTAGCTTTTATTTAAAAATCACATTACAAAATATATATTTTGTTCATTTTGAAACTTTGCTCACTTTTCTTTCTTTTTTTTTTTTTTTGTGGTACTGGGAATTGAACCCAGGGGTATTCTACCTCTGAGCTACACCCCCAGTCCTATTTTTTATACTTTATTTTGAAACAGGATCTCACTAAGTTGTGGAGAGCCTCAATAAATAGCTGAGGCTGGTCTCGAATCCAGATCCTCCAGTCTCAGCCTCCCAAGTAGTGGGATTACAATTGTGCACCACCATGCCCAGCTTTCATTATTTTTATAGTCTAACCACAGGATTATCTATTGCTCTAAATGATGAGCAGTAATGTATAAGTATATCACAATTTATTTATTTACTAAAAAGTACTTAGCCAGAAAATTTGTTACTGAATTATAAAATATAATCATAGGTAAATGTTTACAAACAAAAAGGACCATGGAGATAATCTTTTGCAGGTTTCTTAAGCTATGATTCAAAGATACTCTCCCATGAAAGAGCTTTAGGAGGTACAAGAAATTTGAGTGTAGGTCTGAGGTGTTTTTTACAGAAAGGGCCAAAGTTTTGACCATATTAAGGAGACACATGTGCTAAAAAGTCACTTGCTCTGTGAGAACCTGGTCTAGTTTCAGTCTCTCATTTGCATATGAGACTGAAGTCAAGGTTAAGTAACTTATACAAAATCATAGTGATAATAGAGCTTTTTCACAGACTCAGGTCTATGTTATATTGCCTTTTTTTTTTTTTTTTTTTTTTTTTGCGGTACTAGGGATTGAACTCAGGGGCATTCTACCTCCAAGCTACACCCCCAGTCCTATTTTTTATTCTTTATTTTGAAACCGAGTCTCACTAAGTTGCGGAGTGCCTCACTAGGTAACTGAGGCTGGCCTCGAACCCGGATCCTCTGGTCTCAGCCTCCCGAATGCTGGGATTACAAGCGTGCGCCACCACGCCCAACTTATATTGCCTTTCTAGAACATCATGTTGCTGGTGTTTTGTGCTTGCTTATTTGTTGATTTCTTCTTCAAAATACTGTGAATTAAGTTTCTTTTATTTTAAGTCTAGACAATCTTTTTTCCCCCTTTTAATTGCTGAAGAAGTGGTAAAGTTAGTATACTCCTAATTACTGGTGGCATTGTACATTGGTATCTATTTGGCAGAAATAATGTGAGATGATAAATGATAACACATTTATAGCCTTTTGTTTCAATAATTTTTATATGGAGAAAATTCCTAAAATTGGACAAAGCCAAATACACAAAGTGTTCATCAAACTATTATTTGTAAAAGTGGGATATATCCACTAAAAGGGACCTAGATAAATCATGGTATGTCCACATCATTGATTATTATGTAAAATTAAAATTGAACTTTTATAAGATATTAAACAATAGGAGGAAAGTCATACAGAATCACCTTAGGTGAAAAAGAGATATAAAATCTACTTATGATTACAACTTTGTAAAAATCTATATGGGAGAAAAACTAGAAAGAAATACAACAAATTATAACTTTTTTTCTTGATGCCAAACCTTAGGTAATGCAGTTATGGTCATAATGTCTAAAAGGTAAACAAAAATAATACTATTGTTGGCTACAAAGAAAACGAATTTTTTTTTTTCTGCGGTACTGGGGATTGAACTCAGGGGCATTCTACCTCCGAGCTACACCCCCAGTCCTATTTTTTATTCTTTATTTTGAAACCGAGACTCACTAAGTTGCGGAATGTCTCACTAGGTAGCTGAGGCTGGCCGCGAACCCGGATCCTCCGGTCTCAGCCTCCTGAATGCTGGGATTACAAGTGTGCGCCACCACGCCCGGCTCGAAAACGAATTTTAATAAGAAATTTTCCACATATTTGTCATGTTAAAAACATTCATGGACTTTCCTTTTGTAATACAATTTTGTAAGTATTAGAATGCTATCTTCAGAATTACATATAAGAGTACCAATTACAGATTGGTTGGTTGTACTCAGAAGTCAGTTGTCAAATAGCTACCCAATTTCCATAGACAAGGGTGGAAGCTGATTTTTGAATTGTTGTTCTTAAGTAAGTAGAATTGACTTCTGCATTTACCTGACAAAAATTGTTTTGTAATCATGTGTTACATATGAAATGAGGAAGATATTTCCCCAAATCAAGAGTTTCTTTTCATGTTTTGATGTTTAAATTAATTGTTTTAAACATCTTAAATTCATTAAATTATTTAAAATTCATTATTTAAACATTTTCTTAGTATAGGGTCAGCTTTAGGATCTTGTCACGTTCTATTCCAATTTGCTTAGTAGAGCTAACAAATGAAAACAAATATGTGTTTTTCTAAAATCAATTCATTTCCAGTTTCTACATACACACACAAATATTTTTGTTTGTATCCTTCCCGGTCAATAAACATTTTTAGTGACATACATATATATTTTTTTAAGCTTGCACTTAAGCTAAGCCAGCAGGGGGCGAAATACAATAGGAATAAATTTGACAAGCCGTATAAATTTTTCTTACTTTGGTGATTGAGCAATAACAAAAAATCCAGCACGACCACAAAGCAATTGGTACTCTAATTTAAAGTGATGCAGTCTCCGTATATCTTACAGCTATTGAGTTGTAAAGAGACAGACGCTGGTTTGTTTTAGCGCTCCAAGTTAATTTGTTTAGAACATTGCAGAGGCGGGATTAACCGTGATGAACTGCTATTGTCCTTATCTTTCCCTGATTTGTATAATTCCTCCACTCACAGAGCTGGACATTTCTGAAGGGTGTTTTCCATCCTGTTTCTCTGCATAGCTGCTGAGCTTTGCTGTTTTGGAACTATTTTAAATTATTCAAATTACTGATGCAGAGGTTTGGCAAATGTGGGCAGGAGGAGGGTCCAGCAGGGCTCATGATTTGTAGGGTAGAACCCTGGGCTCATCATCCCAGGCAGTGATAATAATCCAGTAGCCTTGTAGTCTGCTTTTTACAGTGGCTGGTGTTCTAGCAGATATTCATGATAAAAAAGGAGAAAGGTTATAAGAACTCAAAGGATCAGCTGCTTAAGATTGATGGTGGGAACGATCTGTTAAGAACGCTACAATTAAATGCAGAAGTTGAAGAATCTGTGAAAAAACGACCACGGTCTCCGTCCGTTAGCACAATTCCGGATTATTGTAATTTTTAAAAAAAGACGATTTGTTAGTTTGGCGGCTGCTTCTCATCTTAAAATCGATTTTTAACAATCAATTCTTTGTTATTGGTTAAATAATCAGCTTCCTCTTCTCTTCGCTTATATAAAAAGAGGAAGACATATAAACTGAATGAAAAAGTCAGTTTTCGGGTAGCAAAGGGCAAACGGATAAATGCTGTCTAGAAGATCTGGTTCTTTACTTCCAAACCTTTGCAATTTTATTTGGAGAGCGACAGACTCAACCTGAGTAGCAGGTTAACGTCAACCTGCCTAGACGAGCGCCGGTCCCCTGCCGGGAGCGCCCCCACCGCTGGCGGCGAAGGGCGGGAGGACGTCGATCCCCCACCCTCCCTTCGGCGATTCGCAAGGAAGTAAAGAAAGGGCAGTTTGCCCGCACCCAAAATGGCGGCCGGTGCTCGGAGTGACGGCGCCTGCGCAGGGATAAGCGTTCTGTGACACTAATTCCCCTAGAGTGTCCTCCCCCACCCCCAGCACCCACCAGCGCCCGGCCCCGACCTAGCCACCTGCGCCCGGAAGTGACGTAGGCGGCAGCGGTTCCCCCGCTGCATGATGGGAGAGTGTGTGGAGTGGGCGGGGGGTCTCCGTGGAGGAGGAGGTGGAGGCGGCGGCGGCGGAAGAGGGCGGAGGGTTATGGGATGGGGGTCCCGCGGCAGCGCTGAAACTCCGGGTGGGCGTCCATGCCGCTGCGACACTGACAGGGCTGGGAACAGCCTGCCTTCCGCTCTCACCAGCTCCGAATAGCCGGTCCTTCCCCGGGGAGCCAGTTCCTCCCCGGGCCCCCGAGCCATGCCCATCGCGGCCGCCCCGGACGAGCCAGGTAAGCGCTGACTCTCGGCTCCCCGGCCGCGCGGGGGAAGAGGGCGCGGGGCCCCGGCCCGGCCCACCAGCTGGCCCTTCGCCGGGCCTGAGCACCTGTCCTCTGCGGAGCCGGAGTGTGGGGACCGAGCCGGCTCTGCGGGCCTGCGGCTGGGGCTCGGGCTCTGCTTTGCTCCTCGGTGGGTGCGGGCACGCCACTGGCGGCGCCCAAAGCGCACCGCACCCTTCTTGCCAGCCGGGGCACGGACTGGGGGAGTGCGGGCCGTGCCCTCCCGGGCCCCGCCGGCTCGCCTGCCCTGCGCTGCCACCTGCCCGCACCGGCCGCTCCCTCCCGGGAGCTGTGGAGAAGTTTGGGGCTTCGCTGGGGCTTCCTCATTCTCCCTCCTCCTCCCTCGTGACAGGTGTAAACACTGCCTGCTCCGCCGAGGCCCGAGGCCGACTGCGGCCGAAGTGTGCTGCTTTCCAGGGTCTCTGAAGCAAGCCAGTTTTCTAACAGAAACAGCCCCCCAAAGCGCTTGCTCCCCTTTCTTTTTTGCTCTCTTCTTGCACTTCTTAAATAATCTGTGTCTTCTCCCCAGATTGCGTTCGAAAAGTTGGGCCATTATTTTTCGGCGCCCGGCTTTGCGGGTGCTGTGTGTTGCTTGGGGCAGGGGACCGAGGGCGAACGGTGGAGGGGTTCTGGGGTTCTTTTTCCATTAGGAAAGTAGTGAGAATAGTTTTATCTTGGTGGTGGTCTATTCAAGTTATAGCTTGGTTTCCCACTGAGTTTTCTATTGGAGCTGACCGAAGGACTGAATCACACACGTAAATCTTTTACTGGGAGTGGGGGTTGGCGTGAAACAGAAGCAATTGTTCCGTTTCAAAGTTCTCGCTTTAGGAAAACTTTACTTACAAACTTTTCCTAAGGCGTAAGTTTTCTTTTGGGGGGGGCACAGTTTTTCTTTGATGCTACATTTAATTTGTTGCTTTTAGTTAACCTTTTAGACATAGAAATATAAACCATAAGGGAAACAGATGTTTCACTCCTATTGTGTTGATATTGTTAGCGCAATTTGTACATTTTATATGCTTCAAGAGCAATGTTGACTTTTCTAGTAATCATTTTTAACACTTTGCCAGAAGTATGTTTGTTTAAACAAGGTAGTCTTCTAAATTTTGTCCATTGATACATTTAACGTGTATTTAAAAAATGGATCCTGTATTAAAACTTCTAGCCCAGCAAATTGTCAGAATACTCATTAGATCTAGTTGTTCCTCTGTATGTATCAAATTAGATATATCACTTGGTTTTCTGAGCACAGATATGTTTTAAGTCATTAAACTCTTGGAAGAAACTCACTAGAACTCAGATAATATGTAGGGCACTTGAGTTTTGCTGTATTCTGATCTTTTGACCCAGAGACTATAATAAAAATAATCCTATGTCAAAATAAAGATAATGTGACCATAATCTCATAATCTCATTGATAACTTTTGCAGAATCCAGTTTTCTTTATGGAAATCATATAATCTAGGTGAATCCTATTAGAAGACATCTTAAATTTTAATTTGTTCTGCCTACAGTTAGTATAAAAAAAAAGAGAGAGAGAAAAGTAGTGAAATTTGAGTACCAAATAATGTTTTATTTTGTGTGAAATCTAAAGTGCCTCCCTCAACAGGCAAAGAATTCTTTGAATAGCATCTTGATGAGAAATTGCCCCTTCTCTCCCAACTCTCCCTCTAAATCTCATAAAAGGAGGCTAAGTATTTAGATATTTTTAAATCATGAACTTGGATCAAATATTTAATGTTACCTACAATTTCAAAATTAAAAATAAAAACTTTTGGCTCTATTCGTAGCACTTTTCCTCTTTATGTAGGCTACTGAGTCTAAACAGATTGAACTTCGAATTAGTTTTTTATCCAGTTTTTTAAATATCTGGCATTATATGGATTTCATATAGGTCATTATGGTAATTAATCATTCCTTAGTATTGTGTATTATGTAGATACACAATCACAGGCTTTTTTGTAGCTTTGTATGAAAATTACTAATACTGATGTACATTGATTCTTATGAACAAGATAATTTTCCTTTTTTCCTTCACAGTGCTGGGGAGTAAACCCAGGCCTGGTGCATGCCAGACAAGTGCTCTACTACTGTGCTACACCCCTGGCCAAGCAAGATACCTTTTAAATATTTTTGTTGTTGTTTGTTTGTTTTACAGTACTGGGGATTGAACCCAGGGGCATTCTACCTCCGAGCTACACCCCCCAGTCCTATTTTTTATTCTTTATTTTGAAATAGGGTCTCACTAAGTTGTGGAGGGCCTCACTAAGTAGCTGAGGCTGGCTGCGAACCCGGATCCTCCAGTCTCAGCATCCCAAGCACTGTAATTACAAGCGTGCGCCACCACGCCTGGCTTCTTTTTGAATGTTTTCTATACAGTATATTCATTTCATCCTCACAACAACCATATATGGAGATTTGGTAGTGTTATCCTCATTTTTCAGAGAAGAAACTGGAAGACAGAGATAGTAAGTTACTTGCCTAAAGTCAAACAACTGGTAAGTGACAGAGCCAGAATATGATACCATTTATGTAGTATATGACATTACAAAATTATACCATTTATTTATTGTGATTGGCAGAATATGTAACAAAAGTCTAAAAACACACATGGGAATGATAAACATTAAGTCACAGCGAAAGTTACCTCTAGAAAACTGGAGAGGGAGAAAGGCTCTAGGAGGGAACCATGAATTTTCAAACATTTCTTTACAATAAATCTGTAGCAGTATTGGTGAGAAATTAAAATGTAACACAGCTGGGTATTGGGTACTTGATCATTCATTTTTCCTCTGAACTTTGTTATATGTTTGAAATCTTACATAATAAAATAGAAAGTTTAGATATTTAACTTTAAAGCATGTAAAATATCAGCCTATCTTTTAGCATTGTATATTTTAAAAGAGAACAGGAAGGAGATAATGTTGTTTTGTGTTACATTCATTTTAAAATACAAGCGCTTCTACCTTACACACGTTTGAGTTAAGAATTGTCACTTCTCTGGGTTCCTCTACATTAACTTGGCTTGCTCTCTAATGGTTGCCACCCCTCTCAACAGCCCTGCATCGCACTCCTACTTTCTCTTTCTGGCTTTACCCTAAGGTAGGGCTCATAGGTAGGTGAATTATACCTATTCCCTAAGAAAGAGAAAAGGTCAGGAATTGTTCAGTGGGGAGGAAAAGTTGAGTTGGGAATCACTGCTCATTGGTTCAGAAGAGGTAAAAAGATGAGGAAAACAGATTTAAAGAGTCCTTCTTATCCTAGTCAGTTATTGCTACCCCTATTCCAAATAGCTAACTTTCAAAGATAAATCGCTAATAAATTAAATGTTATCTACATGCTCAAAGCTTAATTTACAAGCAATATATTAGTGAATCGTTCCCAGAGGAGAATTACATAGTAAATCAGGATTAAATTTATTGTAGGTTCTATTTATGTAAATCCTTATGGATGCCATAAACAATTCCAGCTAAATATCTACTAATACTGCAGTATCCGCTTCCTTTACTTCTTAATAACAAATATTTATTAAGCATGTGCTATATGTCAGAACATGTTCTAGGTGCTGGGGATACTGAAATGAAAAAAACACAAATAAAAATCTGCCTTTATAGGGCTTTGATTTCTTGTGTATGTGTACACATGTGCATGCATGCATGCATATTCGTATGTGTTTGGGACAGACAAATATAATAGCAATTAAATGGCAGGTGAAAAGTATCATGAAGATACTTTTTTTACTTTGAGCCAGATATGGGTTAGGTTGGGTGAAAAATTGGTAGAACTTGCTGTTTTAAATAGGGTGGGGTAAGAACAAGCTTAAGACCTGAAGGAATTGAAAAAAATAAGGGGAAGAGTGTTAGAGCAGATGTATGCCTGGAATATTCAAAGAACTGTAGCAGGGAAGTCCAGTGTGACTAAAATAGAGTGAGCAAGCAGAAGAGTAGTAGTAGATCAGATCAGAGTTAGAGGGTGAGGGGGCAGTGTTAGAAACTCTTTATAGAAGTTCTAGTGATTTTGGCTTTTCATGGGAAGCCATTGCAGAGTTTTTGAGTACAGGTGTTAGATAATCTATGTTTTAAAAGGATTGTTGAAGCTGGGTATGTAGCTCAGTGATAGAGTGTATGCTTAGCATGCAAGAAGACTTGGGTTCCATCCCCAGCACTGCCCTCCCCCCCAAAATAAAAGGATCTGGCTGTTATATAGAAAATAAACTATAGGAACGAAAGAGTGGAATTAGAAAGATTCAGTTAGGAGGTACTTATAGTGATACAGCTTAGATTATAGTGGCTTGAAGCAAGGTGGTAGCAACAGAGGTGATAAGAAATGGCAGAACAGTTTCTTGAATTGGAACCTTCAATAACCCTCTCATTGCTAAACTTAAAAAAAACTCATAAAGGCACTCTCTTCTGAAAGTTGAAGCTTACTACCTACTCCTTTCATATAGCCTGTATTCTAACCAAACTCTATTACATGTCTTTTTGTGCCTTCACAGTGGCCCCAGGCTTTGTCTTAGTGCCTACCACTTCCTGTATCAGTCCAATCCTTCCCATTTCTAATCCTTTCTCCTTCATGAAGCTTTTTCTCTTCATCATTGTTCCTCTTCCCTCCTCTTCTTTTTCTTAAAATGCTGGTAGCCACAATTTATTTCTTCTAATGCTTATATTCTGTCTTGCATAATTTTTATGGATCTCTTGTATTATTCCCCTAATTAGTTGTAAGTTTCATCAAGGTTGTGACTCCTTTTACTCAGTTCTAGCAGTTTTGTGTATAGTAGATGCTCAATAAATAGTTGAATAATGGATGTATTTTTTTTAATAGTCTTTTAAGCGGGGTGTGGTGGCACATGCTTATAATCCTAGTACTTGGGAGGCTGACACAGGAAGATCTGAGTTTGCAGTCAGCCTCAGCTACTTAGTGAGACCCTTTTTCAAAATAAAGAATAAAAAATGGGGCTGGGGGTGTAGCTCGGAGGTAGAATGCTCCTGGGTTCATCCCCAATACCACAAAAAAATAAATAATAAAAAATAGGGCTGGGGGGTATAGCTCGTAGGTAGAGCGCCCCTGGGTTCAATCCCCAGTACCGCAATTATTATATATATATAATAGTCTTTTATTGTAGAAGCATGCATAAGCATTGGAGAACATAGACAAAAAAATCACATTTCAGAAACTCTCTCACTGAGAATAGTTTATATGCTAGTACATATTTTTCTACACATTTTTAGATATTTATGTATGTGTTCTTCTTACCAAAATGAAATCTTATTGTACATACTGTTCTTTAAGTTGTTTTGCTTTGTTTAGTTGTCTAAATTAGTATTCAAGGCACGTTCACATTCTTCCCCAATTCACCAAAAAATGTAGAGCTGATTTAAGAAAACCAATATCCATTCCATATTATATTTTTTGGTGATTGGAATTATGAAAGAATAACATACTTGTAGAAAATTTCCAAAAAATGTTATGAAGTGAAAAAACTGGTATGCCCTATGATGGCAGGGAACTATCTGTTTTAATGTTTGGCACAAAGTAATATTTAATAAATATGAGTTTAAAAGAGTGATAGAGCTGGGTGAGGTGGCGCACGCTTGTAATCCCAGCATTCGGGAGGCTGAGACCGGAGGATCCGGGTTCGAGGCCAGCCTCAGCTACCTAGTGAGGCACTCCGCAACTTAGTGAGACCGTTTCAAAATAAAGAATAAAAAATAGGGCTGGGAGTGTAGCTCAGAGAGAGAATGCCCCTGAGTTCAATCAATCCCCAGTAATACAAAAAAAAAAAAAAAAAGAGTAATAGAAGGGAAATATCATTGGTCATGCCATTACAAAGAGAAAACTTAAAATTTTGGTTTTCTGTCAGTTTTTTTCCTCCTATAGATATGTGAATATGTGAGTGTGTCAGGTATACATGCTCATATGTACAAATTATATTACATAGATTTTTTTTCTTATAAATTGTAAGCATTTTCCTGTGTTACTAAATCTTTAAAACATGATTTTAATGCCTGTGTACAGTGCCATCAAGTGATTTCAAGTTATTTCTGCTGGCTGTTTCTCATTAATTTTTTTTTTCAGTTTTTATTATCACAAAATAGCATCTTAGTGTACAAGTTTATACATAAATATTTGACCTTGACTTTGGTTACTTCCATAGGATCAAGTCTTAAAGAGGTGTTACTAAATAAAGAGAAAGCCTGTTGCTTTCTACACTACCTGCAGTGGTTAAGTATCCATCTCTGTATAATCTCCTCAATGATCCGTAAATATGCAATTTAAAAATTTCACCAAAGTTTTGTTTTAGACTTAGGCTTTTTAGCAGTGTGGGATGTTTGCATAATTTAAAATTTTTGAAGAGTCAAAATCTGAAATATAAGCTGGGCGTGGTGGCGCACGCTTGTAATCCCAGCATTTGGGAGGCTGAGATCAGAGGATCCGGTTTTGAAGCCAGCCTCAGCTACTTAGTGAGGCACTCTGCCACTTAGTAAGACCCTGTTTCAAAATAAAGAATAAAAAATAGGGCTGGGGGTATAGCTCGGAGGTAGAATGCCCCTGGGTTCAATCCCCAGTACCGCAAAAAAAAAAAAAAAAAAAAATCTGAAATATATCTTTGTTTAATATAAAGTTAAACTTGGTTAGTACCATGCTCTTTTTAAAATACTTATTAGCAAGCTGTTTAAAAACAAAAAATATATTATCTTCTAGAACTATGCTGTCCACTGTAGTAGCCACTAGCCACGTGACACTTGAAATGAAACTAGTCCAAATAAAAGTGTAAAGTTCATATCAAATTTTAAAAACTAATGTGGAGACGGGCGTGGTGGCGCACGCTTGTAATCCCAGCATTTGGGAGGCTGAGACCGGAGGATCCGGGTTCGAGGCCAGCCTCAGCTACCTAGTGAGGCCCTTTGCAACTTAGTGAGACCCTGTTTCAAAATAAAGAATAAAAAATAGGGCTGGGGGTATAGCTCGGAGGTAGAATGCCCCTGAGTTCAATCCCCAGTACCACAAAAAAAAAAAAAGTAATGTGAAATATATGAGTAATATTGATCACATGTTAAAATAATATTTTTAGATTGAGTTAAGCAAAATATA
The DNA here is from genome assembly GCA_004027655.1 of Graphiurus murinus. Lineage (NCBI taxonomy): Eukaryota > Metazoa > Chordata > Mammalia > Rodentia > Gliridae > Graphiurus > Graphiurus murinus. Next base: position 33,719 of record PVLC010014278.1, read on the forward strand.
TTAAACTTCATGTGTTCCTTTTTTAATGTGGCTACTAGGAAATTTAAAGTTGCATATATAGCTTTATTGTGTTTCATTTGAACCACGCTTCTCTAGAACTGGCGCTGATTTCTGTGGAGGAGAAATATAAGATTAATCTCATTGTTCTAGAAAATCATAGTTTTTTTAATGACAAATTTTACTGAAACCTGTTGGTATATTTTTATAGTATGTATAATTTGCACGGTAATTTTTTTAAATGTGTTTGGTTACAAACTATAAAATTACAGTTTTTATTCTGTGAAAGAAATATGTGTAGGAGGACTTGGAGAAGGGTGTTAGGAAACTCGATCCCTCACCTAAAAACTGAAGGATGTGTGGGAATGTTTTTAGGCAGTGAGACTGTAAGTGCAAAGATTGGCACAAGGGAATGTTAGTCTGCCTTAAAAAAAAAAACAAAAAACAAAAAAAACTGAAAGACCACCTAGCTAACAGCATTGAAAACAATAGGGGAAGGGAAGAATATGGCTGGACAGATAGCAGTGGCTAATAGGCTTCATTAAAGTCTTTAAAAATTTTTTTTATCACAAGCAGAGGATTGACATGAACAGATTTGACTTTTTAAAAGATTGCTTGGGTTGGGCATGATTGATTACTAGTTAGGAAGACTAGTTTAGATCCCTCTCCTCTCCTGTCCTGTCCTCTTTTCTTCTCTCGCTCACTATACACCCAGGGCCTCCTGCATGCTAAGCTGGTGCTCTACCACTGAACTAGCCCCTGAACTCTGTTTTTGTTAATGTTAGTTTGAGGTCTTTGAGGAATTCAAGTGCTGAAATCTAGTAGAAAATTTACTTGGTTGGACTGTAGAGATAAATCTGGGAGCCCTAGAATAAATTATAAATCTTAGGTAGGTGAGATTGTTTAGGGAATGTCAAGTAAGGAGAGAGCCTGGATGAAAGCTGGAAAACTTTATACCATCTCAGTATCCACAGAAGATTGATTCCAGAATACATACACACACACACACACACACACACACACACACACACACACACACACGGATATTTAGGTCCCATATATAAAATGGTATAGTATTTAACCTACATAATCCTCCCATATGCTCTAAATCATCTCTAGGTTACTTATAATACCTATTACAGTGTAAGTGCTATTCATAGTTATTCCATATTGTTTAGAGAATAATGGTAAGAAAAATATGTACATGTTCAGTACAGGCATATTTTTCTCCAAATATTTTCAATCTACAGGTGTTTGAATTTGCAGATGAGAAACCTGTGGGTATGGAGGGGAGGCTGTTCTACTAATTTGAGTGGTTTAATACTTACGAAAAACTTTGTTTTGAAGCCTATTTGTGTAAAAGTGAAAGTAAAGAGCAAGATCAAATAAGTTAACTACTTACCACTTTACCTATGTGTAATCAAGTAATCTTACACAATGCTTATTTGATTCTTTGGAAGTATTTACCTTTTTCCCACAATAGAAAATAAACTGGGCTTCCTGTTTAACAGGCTGAAGAAAGTTATGGATATGTACTGTTTTTTTTACTACATTAATACATCTAAGGAAAACTTACGTAATTTTCTCAGTAAATACTGAAAAGGCATTTCAGAAACCATCTCTGAGCCAGGTGTAGTGAGGTACACTTGTAATCCCAGTACTTGGGAGGCTAAGACATCAGGATCATAGGTTCGAGATTAGTCTCAGCAATTTAGCAAGACCTTCAGCAATTTAGCAGGACCCTCAGCAACTTAGCAAAATAAAAACTAAAAAGGGCTGGGGAGTGTTCCTTGGGGTGGAATGCCTCTGGGTTCAATCCCCAGTATCAAAAGAAAACAAAAAAACCTGATTTTTTTTCATAGTACCTAATTTTTTTAAAACAAAGCAACTTTTTAAAAATTTTTTTATTCATTTTGAAATAGGGTCTCATTAAGTTTGCAAAGGGCTTCACTAAGTAGCTGAGCTGGCCACAAACCTGCGATCTTCCTATCTCAGCTTACCAAGTACTGGGATTACAAGCGTGTGCCATCATGCCCGGCTTAAACAAAGCAACTTAAAGTAAGAATTACTGGGTAATAATTCTTCTCTAATATGTTAAAATATATATACCTCAACCCAGAAGTCAGTATCTTAATTAAAGGGGAGGAATAGATGCCTACCATTACTGCTACTTTGAAACTTGGTGTTGGTAATGCTAGCACAATTAATAAGGAAAGCAGCGACATAAGAATTAGAAAGGAAAAGGACAGTCTACTCCAATTTGCTTATGATGTGATGGTATATAACTACCTAGAGCTTTCATTTATGTAAACATTGCTCACCAGTTAGGATGGAAGTAAGACTCCCATTTATACAAGCAGAAAAAAAAGTTAAAATACCTGTTGATAAACTTAGCAATAAATGTAAAAACTATATTGCTAACAGATTTCAATAATGAACTTAAGAGGTAATTTAACTTGTTTTAAACTTTTTACTATTTTAAGAGTATCTTTATTCCTTCAAAAAAGCATTTCTAAGAGTTTTAAGTATCAAAGTTAGTCTTTTTCTTACCTAAAGTCCATGAATATTTGAATCTCCATTACTTTTTTTTTTTTTTTTTTTTGCGGTACTGGGGATTGAACTCAGGGGCATTCTACCTCCGAGCTACACCCTCAGCCCCACTTTTTATTCTTTATTTTGAAACAGGGTCTCACTAAGTTGCGGAGTGCCTTATTACTTTATATTTATAGTTGGTTCCTTGTACTTCCTCCCATATTTCATATTCATTACACTTACCGGAATAGAGTAGCAGTTGATAGCTTTCTGTCTTATTAGGTTTCAGAAGAAGCACAATGTAAGTGTTATACCTAAATAAAAAGTTCAGGTTTCAATCAGGTTAATACACAATTATAAGCAAATCTTCAAAAAGGAATAAATTATGTCCTCAGCTTTCTGGTTAGTAGAAATAGTAATTAGATATTTCTGATATGGGCTTCCCCAATCTAGAGTTGTCCAAAATACTTCATGATTGCTGCAGTAACTAAATTGGTTTGTAAGAAAAAATATTGAAAATATAATGTTGGTAACTCCTTGTTTTTGAAATTTTATGAATGTTAAATTTCTTAATGGCATTCTCAGATAAATGTGTATAACACAACTTTAAGAATATTTATATAGTCAAATCATTGTAAGTAAACACTTTTTATAAGAAAATGTACTGTTTAGTGGATTTATATTTATTATTTTATCAGTTCAGGTTAGAAATATTTATGTCATCCTTTGGAGCTTAACAAAATGGTTCTCAACCTTGGCTTACCATTAGTATCATTTTTGAAACTTTTTTATTTTAAATACAGCTATAATATCATAGTGGTGCACACCTGTAATCCCAGTTCTCAGAAGGCTAAGACAGGAGGATGGCAGGCTTGTAGGTAGCTCAGCAATTTAGCAAGGCCCTCTGCAATTTATTGAGTCCCATTTCAAAATAAAATAGAGTTGGGAATGTAGCTCAGAATTAGAATGTTTCTGGTTTCCATCCCAGTACCACAAAATAAATAATAAAATACAGATGTTAGGGTTCATCCATTCTTTATTTTTTTTCGGCACTGGGGATCAAACCCAGGGACATTTTACCCCCGAGCTACATCCCCAGCCCTATTTTATTCTTTATTTTGAAACCAGGGTGTCATCAAGTTTCAGAAGGCCTCAGTAAGTAGCTGAGGCTGGCCTTGAACTCCGATCCTGTGGTCTCCGCCTCCCAAGTACTGGGATTACAAGCGAGTGCCACCACACCCAGCCATCCATTCTATTTTTAAAAATGCAAAGCATAGATTGAGGACCATTGGTGTAGAGATTAGAGGAGGAGAAAAGCATGGAAACAAATACAGTCCACTTTATCAAATGTAGTAAGAGGTAGATATAAAGGAGGAGGATTAATTCAGACAGGCATCCTGGCGTAATGAAAGGGATACTGGTTTTGATGTTAGAGCATCACTTTCTATACTTTTTGTAAGACTAACAGGTTGAAGCCGGGCGTGGTAGCGCACGCTTGTAATCGCAGCATTTGGGAGGCTGAGACAGGAGGATTGCAGGTTCACGGCCAGCCTTAACTACCTAGTGAGGCATTCGGCAACTTAGTGAGACCCTGTTTCAAAATAAAGAATAAAAAAATAGGGCTGGGGGTGTAGCTCAGAGGTAGACTGCCCCTGAGTCCCATCCCCAGTACCGCAAAAAACAAAAACAAACAAACAAAAAAACAGGTTATTCAGCCTCATTGAGCCTGTTTCTTTATCTGTAGATTTTTTTTAAGCTGGATAATATATGAATAAGTACCTTACATAGTCTCTTTCACACAGTAACTCAGTAACTATAAGTGATCTCATTTCTCTAGACCTCACAGAAAACTTCATTCCTGAATAGGGGTTTAAAGGCTTAATGAGTAGGTTCTCTGGACAAATAAGAACAGGAAATTTGAAGAAAAGGAATGTGTGACAACTTAGAGAAGTAACTTGGTACCAGTGGTGGAACCAGAAGTAGTTTTGTCTGATTAGAACAAAGAGGAAGTATCTTAGCCATTTTGGCTAAAATAGGTTCAAGTGGACTGTAATCTTGGCCAAAAATAATGAGGCCCTGAAATAAGGTGTTGGTTGTAGGATGTTAAAATAAATATAGTAAGAGGTGCTAAGGAGGTAGAACCTTGTGATTGATTTAATTTGTGGGAGGAAGGTGGCAAAGGGGAGCTATCAGGGGTAACACTCAGATTTCTGGATTTAGAATTCAGAATATTAGATAGGTAGTTTCTGATTGTTTTCTGAGTAGAAGTTGACTTCAGTTTTGGAATTGGAGAATATGAGATGTCTCTGAAACATTCAGGTGGAAATTTTTTAAAAGGCATTCGAGTAGGTAGTGCTGAAGGCACCTACAGACAGAGGTTTGGGCATTATGAATATATAAAACCAAACAGTGGAGGAGATTTCACAGAGCTAATAATACAGGGAAGCCAGCATCTGAAGAACACTTAACAGGAGGTGAACAGAAGAAACCCATCCACTGTAGAAGAAATGATCAGATAAGTAAGAGAATCAAAAAGAGAATGTCTTTCAGAAATGCATTTTCTTGTGAAAATGTATTTTAGACCTTTCTCCCATTATTGGTAATATAGCTTTATCTCTTTCTAATGGTTGTACTTTTTCTTTACCCACTTATTGATAAATATTCGTTTTTCGTTGCTTTATTAATACTGAAATTAACATTTTTGTGGAATGATCTTTGCATACTTGCATGAATGCATATGTAAGATATATCTTTGCAGAATAAATTACTTAGTTAAAAGAATTTGCATTAAAATTTTTTATGTGTATTACCAAATTATCATAGGGTATGTGAGCCAGTATATACTACCAATAGTACCTTTTAGAAAACTTTTATATTGTAGATAATGCACAAAAAAATTAATGTTAGCAATCTTAAACAATTGGTAAATGCTTTCTACAAATGAAAATCATTTGCCAAAATGTTCATGTTTTGTGTAACATGTATTTAAAAAAAAAAGATTGCTTGGACATAGTGGTACACACCTGTAATCCCAGTACTTGGGAGGCTGAAAGAGTAGGATCTCAGGTTCACAGCCTGCCTCAGCAATTCAGCAAGACTTGGTTTCAAAATAAAAAATAAAAAGGGCTGAAGGTTTAGCTCTGAGGTAGAATGTCTCTGGGTTCAATCTCCACTACAAAAGAGAAGGGAAAAAAAAATATTACGTTAAGTGACTTGCTTCCTAGATTGAGGGTAGTATGAAACTGAAAGAAAAGATGTAATGTTTTACTTATAACTTTTTCGCAAAATCTATGAAGAGAAAAAGAACATGTTCAATTTATTATATTGCTTGATTCATTGAAATAGTATAATTTAGGAATGTATATTTTCCTTGTAAGCACCAGATCAAGGAGTTGTTGTTTTAAAAGAAGCCTTATTCCTTCCACTTATATG
>PVLC010014279.1:0-16431 GCA_004027655.1 Graphiurus murinus
GCGGTACTGGGGATTGAACTCAGGGGCATTCTACCTCCAAGCTACTCCCCCAGCCCTATTTTGTATTCTTTATTTTGAAACCGGGTCTCACTAAGTTGTGGAGTGCCTCACTAGGTAGCTGAGGCTGGCCGCGAACCTGGATCCTCCAGTCTCAGCCTCCCGAATGCTGGGATTACAAGCGTGCGCCACCACGCCCGGCGGCTTTGACTTATTTTTAATCCCAGTATTTAACTTGATTTTGATTCAAACACTATTAAGGAAGAATGAGAACATTAAATGGTTATTGAAAGGGGTGTAATACAAAAACATCAAGAAGCCCTCCACCACAGACAGGTAGGTTTCATCTAAATATAGAGAAGAGCTTTCTAGTAGGTAGAACTGCTGCTACCAGTGGAGTGGGCTGTCTTGCAAACGAGGGAGCCCTCCACTAAATCATTAAAGAGAGCTAACAGGCCATTTTTCTCAGGAGAGAGCATAAAGTCCTGATTCAGGAGGCAGCACAGATCAGTGTCTCAAACTCTGGTGAAGAAGTACTTTGTTTTAATTCCTAATCTGTAGAGGATCAATACTTTTGCATAATACAAAAGTATCACATATTTGAATACCACAGCAATGTCAAATTGCTAGAAAGGTTTTTAAATGTTCACTTGTGACTTCTGCTTTTAACTTGTTGCACATAGGTAAGGAATGGTAGGTTGGCATGAACAGGCTAATTGCACTTTGAGTAGCACTACTTTAAATAGAAAGGTTCTATAGTTTTTCAAATTTACCTTTACTTTCCTCCCTTCTATGTACATTGGGTATTAACCCCTTTCTACAGCAATGTAAGAAAAGCAACAATCTAAAATATATTATCATAAGCCGGGCGTGGTGGCGCACGCTTGTAATCCCAGCATTCGGGAGGCTGAGACTGGAGGATCCGGGTTCGCGGCCAGCCTCAGCTACCTAGTGAGGCACTCCGCAACTTAGTGAGACTTGGTTTCAAAATAAAGAATAAAAAATAGGGCTGGGGGTATAGCTCGGAGGTAGAATGCCCCTGGGTTCAATCACCAGTACCACAAAAATAAAATAAAATAAATATATTATCATAAAATAATTAGATCAAGGACCTGAGGCTTTTTTTAAAAAACTGCATTTATCCTTTATCTTATTAAACTGAAATAACAAAATTTACTTTTTACCAAAACACATCTGAATGCTCATTTAAAACTAGTTACAAAAATTTTATTCAGCCTTTTTCCACACTTAATTTTCTGGTGTCACTTTCATTGCACAACCTGATAATGAAATGTGTAACAAATTTTAGTTGATCACACATTTGAAGTTCAAAATTTATTCTACCAGCTGGTAGCAAAACCAACAGAGAAGTTACTTGGGGATGGGGTGAGAGAACATTTCATGAATTTCAGAGTCACTGGGTAGAAGTTCTAAGTATTTGCAACCTGTAATACCCAACAGTGACCAAGACAGAGCAAATATAGTAAATAATTATTTTAGAAGGGACATAAAATTGAGATTTGCTCATTCTCAATATTCCTGGCTTTCTGTATCCAAGGGCAATGAGATATTTTTGTTTGAAATCTGTTATCTTTTCTCCATTTAAAATAAATCTTTCTTCTCAATTTTCAGATTTCTGAGGTATCATTCCAACCCCATCATACACAGTAGGTTCTAATATTCCTTAATCTACTATACTTCTACTAGAGCAGGATTCCTAACTGTGAGTATGGATGAATTTTAGAAAGTCCATGAACTCTCTGAAACATCAGTTTTCAACTTTGGATGAATAAGCAAATACATGGATAAAATATTCACACTGTCAATACATTCTTAGAGGGTACAATAATACGAAAAGATTAAGAATGTCTTCCTTAAGTTAAAAATGTGTCTAAATAGAAACAGAGAGTACAAGTTTTTCATTAACTGAGTAGGCATAAAAGATTATTACATTAAATTATGTAAACAAGCTGGGCGTGGTGGTGCACACTTGCAATCCTAGCATTTGGGAGGCTGAGATTGGAGGATCCGGGTTCGCAGCCAGCCTCAGCTGCTTAGTGAGGCCCTCCTCAACTTAATGAGACCCTATTTCAAAATAAAAAATAAAAAAATAGGGCTGGGGCTGTAGCTCAGAGGTAGAATGCTCCCAGGTTCCATCCCCAGTACTGAAAAAAAAAAAAATGTAAACAAAAAGGACTTTAGAAAAAAGTCCCTTTATTTTATAGATGATAAAACTGACATTTGGAGAGGTTAAGGGAATGTCAAGGCCATAAGGCTAGTTGGAAGGCAGAAGTCAGAGAAAAGTGCTGGCCTCCTGCTTGCAGTCCATTCCCTCACATCCAGCTACCCACACAAGGCCAAACAGGAAGAAACTAGAAAGCATACTAGAGTCAACAACCCTGTCTCTGAAAAATACAGTCAGAATAAAACAAGTAATTCTTTAAACACCACTGGCTGGTAAGAAATACAAACATTTTCTTTTTTTATTTTTAATGCAAGATATCTGAAGATACATATTCTCTTAGATACATTTTAGAACTTGCTTTCTTGCCAGTGGGCACAATCAACTTGTCAATCATCTGAAAGACATGAGTGCAGGATCCTATTGCAATCAATTTGAGCCAAGGGCATTCACTTGACCTGGAAGGGACAGGGATGTTTAAGAGACAGAGGGCTTCAAAGAGGCACTTAAACTCATTTCTTTCTCAATTACTCTGAAAGTGCACAATGCAAAGTAAATGAGACGAGTGGATCTTTCAATAACTATAGAAGCTGTTTAAAAATTTTAAGCAAACTCACTTTTCAAAGTTTATTCTCTTGTTTATTCACACTAAAGAACAGCAAGTGCAAAAACCAACAAAGATGATGTTCAGTGAAAAGAATCTTTATAGTAAGTAATTAAGCTTAAAAAGCTGAAAACGAATGCTTTATTTTGGTGTCAGGATGAATAGGAATCCAAAATTTGTTTTTAATTTTTTTTCTAAATAATCTCAAATCTGAAAGTCTGTAAATAAGAATCCAAGAAACCCTTCACTGGCCCCCCTCCTTGACTTCTGAAATACAGTGCAACTTTCTACCATCTGTTATTTTAAAACAGAAACAGTAATGAACATATGGGCTTTCTCTATCAAGCAGCTGTAGTGTAGTTAAAGTTATAATAATAGTCTTTCTGTAAGATAAATTTACATTAAAAACCTGGACGGTTAAAAACAAATGGCCCAGCCTCAGAGCCTTCCAGAATAAAATTTAAAAATTCAGAATCACCTATAACACATTACATTCCAAGATGTAGGGAAATCCTCCAAATCTTGTGCTTTTATGCTTAAAGTAAAAGGAATACAATCCATGATGCACAAATCAGTTTATTCCACCAAACACAACTATGTTTTCTTTCTTGATGAAAATGGTAGGGGCATCATCCAGGTTCGGGTACATATATATAAAAGCCAATAAGGAAGGTCCTAAAAGCTAATACGAATCTACCACTTTGGTGAGTCCTTGATCTACAAATTCAAAGCCCACTTATTTATCAGGAAACTCTCAATACATGTGGCATATCAATTCCCAATTCAACTATGTCGTCTGTGATTAGTTTAAGTAAAGTGAAGGAAATCCACAGCATATTCTGATCCATATATTATGAAAAATGGAAATTCTACCAACCTTTGTCTGGATGATTCAAAATCATGATTCTCCTATGAGCCATTCTAATCTTGGCTTTGCCAGCAGATGGGCTGTAAAAAGAAATTAAATTGCTTATAATAAATAGCACCAAATGCAGATGATAAATTAATGATTTGTATGGGTTTCAATAAATTAAAAACTAATGAGAATTTCACCATCTTGTGGACAAATACAAAATTACAGCTTTTCACTTAATTTCACTAAACAAAATAAATCATTGATTCAACACTGTATATGCTTTTCTTTGGTCCTCTGTAATGTAGTCCTTATTTCTCAGTTTAAAAAGTAAAAACACAAGCCAGGTATGGTGGTACAGGCCTGTAATTTCAGTACTTGGGAGGCTAAGACAGGAGAATTGCAAGTTCTAGGACAGCCTGAGCAAATAAGCAAGACCCTCAGCCAACTTAGTGAGACCCTGTTTCAGTCTCAGAAAATCAAGTCTCGATATTTTCTCTCATATGTGGAAGCTAGAGAGAAAATGAGGAACAAAAAGGACTTTAGATAATTGAGGAAAGTGACCAGCAGAAGAGTGGAAGAGGACAGGAGGAAGAAGGTAGGGAGGAAGAAAGGAAGAACTGATGAAAGAAACAATTCACATTATGCTATGTCCATGTACAAAAGTATCACTACCAATCTCACTATTATGTAGGGGGAGGGGTGGGTAGCAGGGTACGACCTGATGGGAAACACAGTAAGACGTGTACCCATGTCTATCTGTATAACTTTGACCCTCACTATGGGATGTATAATTACAGTGCAACAATAAAAGTATATAAACACACACACACACACACACACACACACACACACACACACACAGACTAAAAAAAGGGCTACAGGTGTAGCTCAGGGGTAGAATGCCCCTGGACTCAATCCCCAGTACTACCAAAACAAAACAAAACAGTAAAACATATTATGTTGGTTAGGTCAGTTGTTAGTTTCAAAACTTGTGCTTCCAAGTTCTTTTACAAGAAGGCAGGCATTTGGATTCCAAAGATAGCTGGATTTTAATCCCAGTATTGCTATTTAGAAATGGGAAACCATGCTGGGCACACTTGTAATCTTAAGTACTTGGGAGGCTGAGACGGGAGGATCACAAGTTTGCCGTCAGCCTCAGCAACTAGTTAGGCCCTCTGCAATTTAGTGAGACCCTGTTTAAAAATAAATAATAAAGTAGGTTTGGGGGCATAGCTCAAAGATAGAACAGAACACCCCTGAGTTTTATCCCTAGCACCACAAGAAGAAAGGAAGGAAGGAAGGAAGGGAGAGAGGGAGGGAAGGAGGGAGGAAGGGAGGGAGGGAAATAAATCTTGGTCAAATTTTTAACCTCTTTGTGTTTAGTTTCATCACAGAAAATAAGGCTAGCAATAAAAAATTCGTTACAGAACAGCTTTAAGAATTAAATTAATTCATGCCTACAAAGTAGAACAGCACCTGGCATGTAGCATTGTGCTCTGTACTAGTTAGGTCTTATTATCTTTCAATAGAGGACCTCAAAACTGCTTTTTTGGGGGCATCATTCATTTAGCTTTGTGAGAAACCTATGGGAAAAGCTTGGCTGCTGGAGCCTATTCGTAAACAAATGTTAAAGGAAAAAGTCAGATAAACCTAAAATTATTCCGGTAAAACCTAATTTATCCAGTATTGGAAATGTTTCTCATTAGTACATTTTCTAAGCATGAAAAAAATTAACACAAACAACAAAATCCTATTATAGCTACTTAATAGTTACACTATCTTGTTTAAGCTACTTACCTTTTCTGGGCCTCAAATGGGAATAATAATAGCTGACTTACAGTACAGGGTAGTTGTTGTGAAGCTCAAAATAATTTGATTTGTATGGATGAACCACACTAGTGGCTAAAAGCATGTACTTTTAGAGCTATCCACATATACATTCACAATCCTAGTTCCAGCCACTCACTAGCTACGAAGCATGCCTTCTTACCTAAACCGAGTGATAATTTTCTCGTAAGTAAAAGGCACATAATAAATTTGCCTCGCAGGATTACTTTAAAGATAAACAGAGAATACAGACCGAGATTAGCATAGCCTGGCACGCAGGTAGTGTTCCAATAGTAGCTGTATTACGGAAATATATAGCTGTACTTTTAGAAATGGAGTACAAGTAATCCAACTTAACATTTCTTGAATGATTCAAGAAGCATTATCATGAGGGTCAGTTAAATGTAAAGAAGTGCTCGAGGTCTGTCTGCAGACGTCGGCTTGCCTTCCTCTAAATGGGCCTAGAAGGTTCGGTGTACGATCTTCTGTTTTAGCAGTGCCCTCCTTTTGCTATTAAGTTGACAATCTTTGATTCTGTTAGTGTTCCATTCTCCATCAGTTTTCACCAATTACTTACTACCTCTAATTTTTTGCAGGTAAATAACAGGCCACCAAGCATGTTTAAATGTAGTATTAACGGCTGAATATGCACAGAACATATTTTCTCATGATTAAAATGAAGTTTTTTCATATAAGGAGTTAAGGATATTCCTTTTGGCTATTTATAGAAGTCTTCTTGGGGATCATTTCAAACTTATTTTGGCTTGTTGGTACCTCCCAGATGGACAATTAGATACTGTTTTATTACAAAGACTATTGAATTTTGAGAAAGTAACTGCTAGATGTTATAGAAGGGCGCTATATTATTTAATTGCCTATTTAGAAATGAAAAACATTACTCTGAAAAATTCCAGTATAATTTAGTTTCCTGCAGTTATTCTACACTTATTCCCTTTTTTGATATTCTCTAATACTTCATTCATTAACTAATTATGTTTTCTATATCTCACATGTCTCCTTAGGTTGACTCTAAATTAATTAAGGGAATAAGCTATGATTTATATCTTAAATAGTATCTAAGATTCAACCCAATACAATGGGTGCTTATTAATGTATTTTACACTATCCTCTAAAATAAGATGAAAAAAGGTAAGTACTTGAAAGAATACAGCTTTATATTAATAAATACTAACATTATAAAAGACTATTAATTATAAAAGTTATAAAGTTAAAAAAGAAGGTGCATGGGCCGGGCGTGGTGGCGCACGCTTGTAATCCCAGCATTCGGGAGGCTGAGACCGGAAGATCTAGGTTCGAGGCCAGCCTCAGCTACCTAGTGAGGCGCTCCGCAACTTAGTGAGACTCGGTTTCAAAATAAAGAATAAAAAATAGGGCTTGGGGGTATAGCTCAGAGGTAGAACGCCCCTGAGTTCAATCCCCAGTACCACAAAAAAAAAAAAAAAAAAAGAAGGTGCTTTAAAACCTTATTTCATAAAGCTAATCACTAGAAAATAAAGGTATAAATTCAGTAAAACACAAATTTCCATTGTACATTTTTTTGAAGCTACATTGAATGTTGCTTCTTTCTTTGGATTGTATGTATGTATGTATGTATGTATGTATGTATGTATGTACTGGGGATTGAACCCAGAGGCATTCGACCTCCAAGCTACACCCCCAACCCGATTTTTTTATTTCTTATTTGGAAACAGTGTCTCACTAGGTTGCTAAGGCCTCACGAAGTTGCCGGAGGCTGAATTTGAACCTACAATCCTCCTGTATTGGAATTATAAGCATGTGCCACCATAGCTGGCTCTACTCTGGATATTTTTTTTTGGCTTTTTTGCGGTACTGGAGATTGAACTCAGGGGCATTCTACCTCCGAGCTATACCCCCAGCCCTATTTTTTATTCTTTATTTTGAAACAGGGTCTCACTAAGTTGCAGAGTGCCTCACTAGGTGGCTGAGGTTGGACTCGAACCCGGATCCTCCAGTCTCAGCCTCCCAAATGCTGGGATTACAACGGTGCGCCACCACACCTGGCTACTCTGGATATTTTTAATTGAGCATATAAAACAAGATCTGAAAAATCACTTCAGTCAAAATTATCCTTGAAAATCAATTACATTGTCTATAAAAACAGTATACATGGTTTTGTACATAAAACTACATAGAGGCTGGGCATGGTGGCACATGACTACATTCCTAGCTACTTGGAAGGCTAAGGCAGGAGAATGACAAGTTTGAGGCCAGCCTGTGCAATTTAGTGAGACTCTGTCTCAAAATAAAAAATAAAAAGGGCTGGAGATGGGCTGAGGGTATAGCTCAGTGATAGAGTTTGCCTAGCATGCAAAAGGCCTGGGGTTCAATTCCCAATACCACATATCAAAACAAAACTTTCCATAAATTAGTATATACTTTGAGATCTGCCAACTAGATTAAACCACCAAACTAGATTAAAGTAAAAACACAAGGATGGAAAAAGTCATTTGCACAAGTATAGCCATTCAAAATATTCTGCCTTTAAGATAATTATCAGATTATTTGTGGCAAGCTTTGAGGAGGAGAGAATTATGTTCATTTGCCTGCAGAGTTTATTCCCTTTTTGTTATTGCTATCTTATGTCTCTAGGACTTTACTACATTTTAATACATTTGTTTGTTGCTATAAAGATTAAAGATGGGAGAATCCTAATTTTTTAAACAGAGCATAAAAATTAAATATAGCTGTGATATACCTCTGCTATACAATTTCATTGTGAAAATGAAAATGGTATTTTCAGTATTATGTTACCTAGGTCAGGGGATTTCAAACTGTGCTCCCTGGACTACAGCTGGCTGACAGTGGGGGAGTGTGGCGCTGAGGGGTGTTTCTCAACCCTGTAGCAAATGCAGCAGTTCTAGTTTCTTCTTTTCTTTTTTCACTACTGGATTTGTGAGTAGCATTTAAAGAGTTCCACAGACATTTTTAGAAAGTTTGGAGATCACATCTGTGCACCATTTTAGATAATATCAAATATAATAATAACAGTTTTTCTAGGCAGCCGAGTAAAATATTCTAGGCTTTTTGTTATAGACATGAATTACAGCACAGAAAACTATTTTTTGCAAGGAAAAAATATAAAGTAGATGCATCAAATATGCATCTTATCCAAGAATCATCATTAAATAAAATGGGTAAAAACGTGCAGAATCTTTCAGTAGCACACACTATTTTTCTTTAAAGGATATCAACAGGATCAGCTTCATTTTGCCTGTACCTACTTGTTGCCTAGTCAACACAGTTTAGAATCAATGACTATAGAAGACAGAAGTATAGCAATGTATTCACATCTGAAAGAACCTTGTTATAATCAACATTGCCTGACAGAAGAAAGAGCTAGAGGAAATCAGGCAAGTTTCGCCTTTTCATTTAATGTGTTAAGCATAGATAGTTAGATTCTGCATTCATGATAGGGAGGGGAATAAAGAGAAGTCAATGTTTATTCAGCACCTTTTAATGAGTAGGCACTTTTATAAAATGATAAGATTGTATCATTCTTATTTTAACAGAACAAAATATTATTAATTACAATTCAAAAATGAAGTATAGAAAAGCTGAAACTAGCTTGACCAAGACCATCCAATATAGTGTCCAAATGGCAGAATCAGAATAAGAAGCTGTTTTGCTAACTTGACATTTACTGACTAGTTACTAAGTGTAGTGTATTGTGGTATAAATGTCATATGCATTGTATGATTTAATCTTCACAGCAACTCTATGCAGTAGAATCTAATATTATCTCTATTTCACAGATGATGAAGCTGAGGTCACAACAAGTGGTAAAACTGACACTAAGATCTACTTGATACCAGAGTCTATGTTCTTTATTAATAAAATTTCCTTGTAAATTCTATACGGTTTTCAGTTAATTGGGAAAAAAAATTCATAATCACATATCTTAAGAGAACTCAACAATATAATCAAGTCTTAATTATCTGTCCTAACAATAGAGGTGCCTTGGATAACATTAAATCATTATCCTTAAAAACCTTTATGTTTAAATTTATAATGTTTTATAATCACATCTTAAGACTATGAATGAGATGTATGAGAAGCCAATGAATTTAAGAAAAATAACAATGCCATTCTGAATACTATTAGGCAAGAAATAGTTTAGATATAGCTAACTTTCTAATCTGGCTCCTGTGGTTGATATTATCCCTTATTTTTAATTCTCTGATAAGGAGAATTTTTATCTCTTAGACTTAAATAAAGCACCAAACTAAACTGAGCACACACATCCCTTTTTTGCTAGGTCATAAAAAAGTAAGAAAATGTTTTGGAAAAGTTGTACTGATCAGTCAGGTGCCATGGCACACACCTGCAATCCTGCTACTTGGGAGGCTAAGACAGGAAGATCGCAGGTTCGAGGCCAGCCAGAGCAACTCAGCAATGTCCTAAGCAACTTAAATGAGATCTTGTTTCAAAATAAAAAATAAGAGCCGTGCGTGGTGGCGCACGCTTGGAATCCCAGCATTCGGGAGGCTGAGACCGGAGGATCCAGGTTCGCGGCCAGCCTCAGCTACCTAGTGAGGCACTCCACAACTTAGTGAGACTCGGTTTCAAAATAAAGAATAAAAAATAGGGCTGGGGGTATAGCTCGGAGGTAGAATGCCCCTGAGTTCAATCCCCAGTACCGCAAAAAAAAAAAAAAAAAAGTCTGGGGGTATAGCTCGGAGGTAGAATGCCCCTGAGTTCAATCCCCAGTACCGCAAAAAAATAAAATAAAATAAAATAAAATGGGGCTGGAGGTGTAGCTCAGAGGTAAAATAACACACACACATACACACACACACACACACACACACACACACACACACATACATACACATTAATGTATAAAAGATTAAAATGTTTGTCAATATAGGACTTTCATTACCTCTTCTGCTTAATCATATTGATTAAATCACCAAAAGACCTGTTGTAGATGACATACTGTAACAAACTCCAACAAAAACTTTAGAGTGGGCTCTAAGGAAATCCAAGGAAACAAATGAATAAGGTGCTCATAAATCTCTGGTAGGGGAAAATATTCTTACCAAGTTTTAAATGATAATCACATAGCAATAACACAAAATCATTAATTTTCTCCTATACTGTCCAAAATTAGACAGGAAATGAATCTTAAGGTAAAACAAGTACAATAAAATATTAGATGTCAAATTGCAAAAGTACAAAAGAACTGTGAAAAAGAACCTGCATTATAATTAAAAATATGATACCATCGAATTGTAAAAGTGAGTCCAGAGAGAATTCAGTGTTAAAATGACAGTATTTTGATTGGTTTGAAACTTTAATATTAAATATAATAGCTCTTTGTTGAAAAACAAAGAACATCACAATCTTAGCCAACTTTTTAGGGGGAGAGAAATTCTCTTAGAACTGAAGTTCTACTTTATTTATTTATTTTGCAGTACTGGGTAGGGATGGCACCCAGAGGTGCTTTACTACTGAGCAATATCCTTAGCCATTTTAATTTATTTTTTAAATCTTGAGACAGTGTCTTGCTTAGTCTGGTCATGAACTTGCAATCCTCATGCCTCAGCCTACCAAATTGCTGGTATTATAGGTTTGTAGTACCATGTTCACCTAAAACTGAGATTTTAAAATGTAAAAATTTGCCAGGCAAGGTGATGCATGGCTATAATCCCAGTACATGGGAGGCTGAGACAGAGGATCACGAGTTCAAGGCCAGCTGCAGCAATTTAGTGAGACCATATTTCAAAATAAAAAATAAAAAGGACTAGATATATAGCTTGGAGATAGGACACGTCTGGGTTCAATCTCTAGTACAAAAAAAAAAAATGTTGTGGAGATGTAGCTCTGAGGTAGAATGCTCCTGGGTTCAATCTCTAGTACCACAAAAAAAAAAAAAAAAAAAAAAAAAAAAAAAATTGATGTCTTCTCTTCTACCTTTTACTTGTTATTTTAAACATAACTTTACTGTAACTTTTCTTTTTTCCTTTTTCAAGATAAGCTTAGCCACAAAACAAATATACTTATGTAGCATACCTACCTTACACCTAAAATGAGACTGGCTTCTCGCCTACTCATTTTCTGTTCAAATCCTCCTTTATAGTAAGATGAAAGGTTCTGCACAGGAAAGAAAGAGCAAGAAATTAGTTCCATGCATGAAGTGGCATGACCCCAATCGTATAACATAGCTGCAGCCAGAATGATGAAGTTCACTAGGAATAAACTTTGAAATTGTGGAGGGAAAAGAAAAAAAAAAAAAAAAAAAAAAAAAAAAAAAAAAAAAAAAAAAAAAAAAAAAAAAAAAAAAAAAAGCACCAAACAATGATCCTTTTCAAGAAGCTATAACAAAGATGAACACTAAAAAATGTGTTTTTTTTTATTTTAAAATACATTAATTTTTCTACACTGAGATATAACTGAAGGAGCAAGAGATCAGCAGAAACAAAATGCCTCAACTTTTTTGAAGCTCTACAGTACTTTTTTCAATGGATAACCTTGAGTGAGGCATTTATGTTGATATGGCAGACATTTTTTTGGCTGACAAAGAAGGGGAATACATCGTGATAGCAGGCGGGCAAGCCAAGCCAGGCTGAGAAAATGGACTGAGTGGTCAATGTAGCTGAAGAAGTGCCATCTAGGAGGGGAAGAGGATTCGAGAAGTAATGGGAAATGATTGTGAAGGACCTTGTAAGCAATGCAAAGACACGATTTATTTTAAGTGGAAGGAGAAGCCATAGCACTGGAGTAACACAATCTGACTTTGTTTTGAAAGGATTACTCTAATTGCTGTGTGGACAATAGAGAGCAATGGTGGAAGCAGATCAGTTGAAGGAACATATCAGTAATACAGGCAAGAGATGACAGTGGTATAGACTAAAATGGTTGAGCAGGTGGTGAAAAGCACATAGATTCTGGATGTATTCTGAAAGCAGAACTAACATTTGCTTGACAGACTGAATATAGGATATGACAAAAAAAGAGAAATTTTGCATGATGTAGAGGACACTTTTGTACGCTTTCCAGATCCCCATTCAGGAGAGAAGGACTTACTCCTCAGATGCTGGAGCTGCAGCTGGTGGAGAGGTTTTAACTCTCAGACTCTAGGAATTATTTTACTTGAAGAAAATCAAGTTCAGGTCCCCTTCCTGGGACAGGCTGTATCTAATGACTGATTGGACAAGGGGGTATATATAAACATAATAGTTTACAAAGGTTCAGTCTTTGAACTTATCTATTCTTCCTACCTGATGTCACTTAATCTCATGGCCTCTTCCCAACATGGAATAATCATAAAGAGCCATCCTGGCTTCGGAAGTCCTGTGGGCTTCCTTGACCTTTGTTAAGACTGCTCTGCAGTCAGGTGCAGTGAGTGGCACAGGCCTGCAATCCCAGTACTTGGGAGGCTGAGACAGAAGATCACAAGTTCGAGACTAGCCTCAGCAACTTGACAAGACCCTGTTTCAAAATAAAAAATAATAATAAAAAAAAAAGAGGACTGGGGGTATAGGTTGGAGGTAGACTGTCCCTGGGTTTAATTCGTGGTACAAAAACAAAACAAAAGAATTGCACTGTATCCTAACTCGTGCCTCCATTCTTTTTCTTTCTGGAGCTGTTGATACTAAGAATACTGCCCAACAAACTTACAGCTCACTAATCACTGTCTCAGTCTGTTTTTCAGAAAACCCAAACTGTATAAATGACTTCCAGGTTTCTGGCCTAAAACTGCCAAATTATTACTATTATTATTAATTTTTTTTTCGGTACTGGGGATTGAACCCAGGAGCATTCTACCTCCGAGCTATACCCTCAGCCCTATTTTTTTATTCTTTATTTTGAAACAGGGTCTCACAAAGTTGCAGAGTGCCTCACTAGGTAGCTGAGGCTGGCCGCGAACCCAGATCCTCCGGTCTCAGCCTCCCAAATGCTGCGATTACAAGCGTGCACCACCACGCCCGGCTTTGCCAAATTATTATTTAATGATATAGGTAAAGAGCAGTTATTTGTTGTAGATAACAAAAATATATTAAATATCTAAGTAGAGAAGTTCTACCTACAGATAACATTGGACAGTGTACAGATTGTACAGATAGTCCTTAGAGACTGCTCATTTCACAACATAGAATTGGAGAGGTATTGGTAAGAGGCTGAGATGATCTAGCAGTGAGGAAAGCAAGTAGCCAAAAGTAAGGAAGTAAAATATGGTTTTGAATGCTTCTAATAGGTAAAGAAAAAGCTGAAAATTGACTCCTGGATTTAGCAGAAAGGAGGTCTGTAACAGAGGACGAGGGTGAGAGTCTGATTAAAATTAGTTTAAGAGCAAAAAGGAAGAAAGGAATGGAGAAAATAAGTTAACAAAATATATATATATTTTTTTTTTCAGGAGTTCCAAACACAAATAGGATGTACAAACTCAGTTTTTAAAAGAAAAAATATGCATATGATTAAATTGAATACATACATGTTTCTAAAATAAGAAGCTATATTTTGGTGGGGAAAATTAATTAATAATTAAATATTAAAATAATCCATGGGGGATTGGTTTCAGGATCACCTCCCCCTATAATATCAAATGCTCAGATGATCATAAGTTCCTTATATAAAACAACATAGCCAGCCAGGTGTGGTGGCGCACACCTGTAATCCTAGTACATGGGAGGCTGAGCCAGGAGGATTGCAGGTTCAAGGAAAGCCTCAGCAAGTAGTGAGACTCTCACCAACCTAGTAAGATCCTGCTTCCAAATAAGAAATAAAATCGGGTTGGGTATATAGATTGAAGGTAGAATGCCTCTGGGTCAGTCTCCAGTACCCCCCCAGAAAAGGAATAAATGAATAAATAAAATGGAATAGTTTTTGCATATTACCTACACACATATTCCTGGCATACTTTTTTTATGTGTGGTACTGGGGATAGAGTCCAGGGGCACTCTACCTCCAAGCTATATCCCCAGCCCTATTTTATTCTTTATTTTGAAACAGGGTCTCATTAAGTTGCAGAGGGGCTCACAAGTTGCTGAGGCTGGCAGCGAACCTGCGATCCTCCTGTCTCAGCCTCCCAAGTACTAGGATTACAAGTGTGTAGCACCACGCCTGGCCTCCTGTATACTTTAAATCATCCCTAGACTAATGTATAATACTTAACACAGTGTAAATGCTTTGTAACACTATATTGTTTAGGAAATAATGACAAGATATAAAAGTCTGTATACATTCAGCACAGATGCAATTTTTTTCCTTAAATATTTTTGCTCCAAGGTTGGTCGAATTCACAGATGTGGAATCTTTAGATACAAAGGGCCAGTTGCATGTATTTGCATAAAATAAAATCCTAAAGTATATACATCAAAATGTTTACATAAAAATGTTGCTTTGGGTAGTGGAATTATCAATAATTTTCTTCGTTTACTTTTCTAAAATTTCAATGAGTACATGCTACTTATACAATTTTATTTTATTTATTTATTTTTTGCGGTACTGGGGATTGAACTCAGGGGCATTCTACCTCCGAGCTATACCCCCAGCCCTATTTTTTATTCTTTATTTTGAAACTGAGTCTCACTAAGTTGCGGAGTGCCTCACTAGGTAGCTGAGGCTGGCCGAGAACCCAGATCCTCCGGTCTCAGCCTCCCGAATGCTGGGATTACAAGCGTACGCCACCACGCCCGGCTTACTTATACAATTTTAAAAAGGGGGATTAAATAAGAGAAACCAAGAAAATTATTGGTGCTTAAAAACAGAGTCCCACACAGTGTGACCTGGCTACTTATATATTCTTTTTAAACAACTTGCCTTAAATGCCTACTTGATAATAATTCCTAGCACTTCATTCATTCAACAAGGACTTTGGTAACTACCCATACCATGCACTTTTCAAGTGAGATAGGTCAAGTTCTGTTCTGTATCACATAGATTCTAATCTATCAGTGTACTAGTACCCTGAAGAATAAGATACACTTACTATTCCAAGTTTCAAGTAATTTACAGTACAGTATGAAAACAAAAGTATTCCTCCACTCCTGACACAAGTTTTGAGGGAGGAAGGGAATCGAACTGGTTAAGTACATATACTAAACTGGACAAACTTTATATCTTCCTAGACATACATAGAGAGAATACATATTACAGATAAAGAAACAGGCAGAATTACTGCTAGAGCTGGAAAGGAGCAGGGGCTTTAGAAGAAGAACAGCTGGCTGGTTTTAAGGTCTTTCTTTACGTGTGTGTGTGTGTGTGTGTGTGTGTGTGTGTGTGGCCCTGGGGATTGAACCCAGGGGCATTCTACCTCCACGCTACACCTTCAGCCTATTTTTAAATTTTTATTTAGAAAAAGGGTCTTGCGAGCTAGGCATGGTGGCGCACGCTTGTAATCTCAGCATTCGGGAGGCTGAGACCGGAGGATCCGGGTTCGCGGCCAGCCTCAGCTACCTAGTGAGGCACTCCGCAACTTAGTGAGAGTCGGTTTCAAAATAAAGAATAAAAAATAGGTCTGGGGGTGTAGCTCGGAGGTAGAATGCCCCTGAGTTCAATCCCCAGTACCGCAAAAAAAAAAAGAAACAGGGTCTTGCTAGGTTGATGAGAGCCTCATTACTTGCTGAGACTGTTCTTAAGCCTGAGATCCTCCAGTCTCAGCCTCCCAAGTACTAGGTTTACAGGCATGTGCCACAGTGCCCAACTTAAGGCCTATCTTTAGATGCAAATCTTACTCCTTAAACGAAAGCCAATTATCTAATTTATATATGGCAAATATAGCAGTATCAAAAACTGGATCCATAGTAGTCATTTCTACAAAATCATATTAGTT
The DNA here is from genome assembly GCA_004027655.1 of Graphiurus murinus. NCBI lineage: Eukaryota > Metazoa > Chordata > Mammalia > Rodentia > Gliridae > Graphiurus > Graphiurus murinus. The sequence continues at coordinate 16,283 of PVLC010014279.1, forward strand.
CGTATTTTTTATTTAAAATCATGCTTGAGACTAATACATAGAGTAATTCTTTATTAATTTGTATGAGTCTTTATTTACTGTAGAGAGCTCTAAAATTGTGAATTGGCAGACGAATGGGAATAAACCTACCATATGATCCAGCAATACCA